>BHFT01037845.1:0-23168 GCA_004320025.1 Laticauda laticaudata
ATTATATATTGCAATGTCCTACCTGTCAATGAATACTTCAGCTTCAACCATAACAACACAAGAGCAAACAATAGATCCAAACTCAGGGTTAATCGCAACAAACTTGATTGCAGGAAATACAACTTCAGCAACAGAGTGGTCAATATCTGGAATACTCTACCTGACTCCATGGTTTCTTCCCCAAACCCCAAAACCTTTAACCTTAAACTATCTACTATTGACCTCACCCCTTTCCTAAGAGGTCTGTAGGGGGCGTGCATAAGCGCACTAACGTGCCTAACTGTCCCTGTCCTATTGTTTCTATTTTTATTTTTTATTTTTCTTATATGTATCCATGTATTCATAACTATGTTTTTACTTATACCTATTATAAGCAATTGACAAAAATAAATAAATAAATAAATAAAATAACACAAAAACCAAGCAATTTTTGAGATGACTCAAAAAGAAGATCTCACCTGAGACCTTCTTTCAAAAGTAACATTTGGTAGAACAGCTTTTTTGGGGAAAACTTATTGGTCATTTGTTCCTTTTTAGCTTTGATTTTATTATAAGAAGTGGATGAATTCGGGATCAGTAGAAAGTTATTTTTATCCACATAGTAAATAATTATTGCAGACAATTGGGAGTCTTCTTGGTCATTATTAGATAAAAAAAACATGTGTAGGTGTGCATTTGTTTATTAAGAATCCAAGCAGGAAGCTAGTGATAGAATGGAAGAGCACAAAGCACAGCAACCTAGAAATATTTCCCTGCGATAACACGACTTCTTTGAAATTGGATTGCCCCAATAAACAAAACAGTGGATGTGCTAACTAAACAAAAGAACAATTGCTTTACTAGCGGGACCTAAAATTCCTATAGCCCAGCAACATTTGTTGTATTCACCTACAGTTTAAAAGGGGCTGCAGCCATTTATGCTTACCACAAAGATCTGATGCAGCTAAAAATCTCGGTCCTTTGTTATTTCACTCTAGGGAATGGGAGGTAGACAAAAAAATTGATTGCTCTGTCAGATATATAGCTATAGATAGGTAGGTAGGTAGGTAGGTAGGTAGATAGATACATCCTATCTTGAATGTTAGTGAGAAAATGCCTTAAGATTAGCTGTCACTCAGCTTACCGATTTCTATATACAAAACAAGTTTGGAACAATTTCTATTTTTCCTGCAGACATTTTCACCAAAAATGTAACAGAAACTGGTTTTACAGCCAAAGCTCAAGCACCTTGGAGGAAAAAAGCAGAATCTATTATTTGAGCAGAAACAATTTGTGGACCTTTTAACAAAGGATACGGACACCATTGATCCCTGAGATCTTGAAATCATCAATCAGTTGGACAATATTCTCCCGTTTTGGATCATTAGGATCAGAATCTCGCACCTGGAAGGGAGAGGTACCAGGTAAAAATGGGTAAGCATTCTAGATATGGATCAGCAACTAGAAATTTCTATGCCCGAATAACCCTCTCCATAAAGATAGTTTAAATATAGTTCTGGGGAAACAAAGGCCAAGTGGCTACATTGACACAGAAAGGTAAACCAGAATTTTTTTCTAGATCCAAGTATTCCCATGGTTCTCCCTGCCAGGGGGGCACATCTCACAAACCTAGATGACTCAGCCTGAATTTGTAGTAATGGTTAAAAATATCCTTAAAGGTGATTCCTGATATTCCCAAAAAATGTTTCTTGGAAACATTGGAGACTTGTTTTTTTAACCTTTTGGTTACATGATGGACTCCCATCTGGTATTAATCCATTTCAATGCTACTTAGTTGTTTTAGAATCTGTTTTGTAGATTGGCACTGAAATAAACCTGTGGGATAAAAATACGTTAGGATCATAGTGCAGATAGCCTTCAATTTACAACCATTTGTTTAGCACTTGTTCAAAGTTACAAAGGCACTCAGAAAAGTGATTTACGACTGGTGCCATCAGGCCCAAGCCCAGAGGCAACACAGTGAAATCCAATCCAATTCTTTATTTTACTTACATCTAATGGTCAGAATCTTGCCGAACTAAAGCTATGACCCATTAACCAATAGTTATATCCTGAGAGATTCTACAATGTGGCTACCTGAACCACTGTCCTCTCAACCCCAATACAGCTCAGTACTGTATACTCTCTTAATCTGGCTCTATCTTTGGTAAAGTTCTGTATTGCCATAACTCTCTCCCACTGCTTCTCCAGGTGCACATTCCAACAAAGGTCTTCACAATTATTGCCATCACAGCATCTCTGGTTGTGATTTAGGTACTTGGAAAACCATCATGCATTTATATCAGTTGTAGAATTCCATGGTTACATGATTGCCATGTGCAACCTTCCTAGCTGTCTTCTGACAAGAAAAGTCAATGAGGTTGCTGGCAAGGAAGATTGCAAGTTGTGGTCATGGGACATCTAACTTAACCACCAGGGATTCACTTAATGACCATAGAAATAAGAAATCAGATGTGGTCACATAAAACCTCAGTTCATAATCACAACACTTGATGATGAATTTTCTGGTTCCTACTACTACTGAGGTCATAAATTGAAAATTATTTCTAATCACTTTTTATCTGTTCTATTGCTTATCTTTTTGTTGTTGTAATGAAATGATCCAAAAGGAGAGGGGTAGCAACCAACTTCTGACTTCAGAAAAATCCAATGTAGTTCAGTGTACTAAGAGGATGAACAACATTATCAAAGTATCTGATCCTTGATTATTGCCCATCTCCAGTCCCAAAGGATGATTCTCACTAACAGCAAAAAAACAATTCTTTTAAAACAGTGATAGAAGGATTTCCTTATATTAGGCAAAATGAGGAAGCAAACTTTCACGTAACATACTGCAGGGAGATTGGGAGTATTAATGACTAATAATTATTATTAACAATATTTTATTAATGATAGAAAAGGAACAAAATATAAAGAAAATTACAATAAAATCTATGCATTCTCAAAGAAAAAAAGTTTTAAAAGAAGTAAAACAGAAAAAAAAGAAACAAAGTATACCATTATACGTTAACAGTTACAATTAATGTACTTAACTTTGTAAATATTATTCAAGTGTGTATATATTTATTTTGGATAAACTTATACAACTATCATCTTTACTGTATTTTGTATAAGTGAGTTCCATATTTCATTATATTTATCCCTACAAAGTTTATGTTCATAGACAATTTGTTCATAGGTGGCCAGTGTAATCAGGTCTTCAATCCACTGAGTAAAAGGAGCTTACTTTTATCTTTCATTTTTATCTTTATCTTTATCTTACATTTATCTTTCCAATGCTGTAATATCGGTCTTTTAGCAACAGTAAGGAGAGAGAATTATGTTTTCCAGGTTTTACGTAATTCAAGAGAATATTATCCTTTAAAATTTAGCTTTTGCTGCAGTCATGTTTATATAGTCCACTATTTTCTCCCAAAACTTAGTAAATACAGGATATTGTAAAACAAATGTCTTAAAGAAGCATTATCCTAATTAATAGTCTGAATTGAGGCTCATGAGATTATAGGCCCAGAAAATAATGTTTATTGCCATAACTCATTTCTTGAATGTGTATAATAGTGGAAGGAAAATAATTTTCCTTCCAAAATGTACAACTATCAAGAACCATTGGGGAAGGTCAGAATAGCCAAATAACATGTTTTCCAACAATACCTGGACTTTACTACTTCATGTTTTAAAAGGCCTAAGTATGTTAACTATTCATGAGGAATAATAGTTCAATCAGAATTGGAGCGGTCAGAGAAGCATCAAACTTACACATTTCAGTAGCTTGATTTCATCCACAGCCGTTTCTGTATAATGTACAGCACTTTTCACCACTTTGAGAGCCACAAAGCGTTTCCGCCTGGAGTGATGGGAGGAGAAAGGACAGGGTTAGTTAGTTAGTCCTGGCTTCCTTCATTTCAAGACATTATCTCCCACTTGAAAATCTCAGCTTTATCTTCAAACCTGCTGTTAAGAAAACAAAGGTGTTATACATTTTAAAAGAATGGAGTTCACAGGAAGCAAAACAAAGCTTCAGGGATCTCAAAAGTGCTTATTTTCTTCAAAAGGCAACTGGATTGTTGTTTTTTTCCTTGAGGAGAAGGAAGAAGAAAATGTTTTGCTTTTAACCACCTCCTCCTCCTCCCTTGAAAAGCTGCCTTTTGAAGAAAAAAGCATCTTTGACACAACTATGACCTGGATGACTGAGAATCTCCACAAAGCCTTAGGGATTCATTCATTCAACAATTATAAGGTTGCCCCTATCCCCAAAGTGATCCTGGGCTTAAAACCACAGAAACAATTTGTTTAATTTGGCAAAAATAGAGTGGTTCTTTGACTAAGTACACTTGAGCTACCTTTGCCTTATCCTCCAGGACATATTTTGAATTTAGCTAGTCTTTTGCATTTCAATCAGAAGGTGATCAAAAATAGCCCATTTCTCCATATTTGGTATT
The DNA here is from genome assembly GCA_004320025.1 of Laticauda laticaudata. Lineage (NCBI taxonomy): Eukaryota > Metazoa > Chordata > Lepidosauria > Squamata > Elapidae > Laticauda > Laticauda laticaudata. The sequence continues at coordinate 4,440 of BHFT01037845.1, forward strand.
CTGAAAATTTTGCCTCAGACCAGGAGGCGTTGGCTGTTTGGTGAGTAATCAAGGATAGCAATTCTGTTATTATACTCTGATGTCTATTTTCCAATTATATCTATCCCTCAAGGATGTCCACTGTCCTCACTTTTTTTCATTTTATTTCTTGAGGCAGAGATATGAGAGAATTATGGGAGTTAACATTTAAAAAGAGAGTTATAAGGGTATTTGTGGATGGCTTGGTATTAATTTTAGATGATGTACTTGAAGGAATAGAAACATTAATGGGAAAATTAAAGGACTCTGATATATTAGCCTGTTTTAAAATTAATAAATCCAGTTTTAAGATTAATAAAGACAAAGATGTTAATTAAAATATGAAATTAGAAGAGCTAATAAAAGTGATGGAGAAAATTGGTTTTAAAACTGAGAAAAAAGTAAAATACTTCAGAATTACTATGACAAATTATATGTTATTTCAAAATAATTTTGACATAGGATGAAATTAAGGTCATTTTAAGATGGGAGAAATTAGAATTGTCAGAGTTAAGAAGAATCTCTCATAATGTTTTGCCAAGAATGTTGTCTTTGTTTTAGACAATATCTGTTTTGCAACTGATGATGCATTTATACAATGACAAAATGATATATTGAAATGTACATGGTAATACCGTGTTTCTCATATAATAAGGCCAGGTCTTTTTTTTTTTTTGAGACCCGAAAAAATGGCTAGGCCATCTTTTTGGGGGTGACTTAATTCTCCCCCCCCCTTGCATCTTCAGGCGGGTGGGCGGCGACGGCTTGGATGTTGACCTCGGCGTTGGTGGGGCACTTCGTACTGGGGTTCAATGCAGGCAGCACCATATCCGGGTGTGCAACAAAAGTACTTCCTAACGGCAAGCCCCTCCCCCACCATTCTCCCCATTTCGCATGTTTTAATATAGGCCTTAATTTGGGGGGAGGGGCTTAATTTCATTTCATGCCTATAAAACATGCTGGGACTTCCTATTGGGGGAGGCCATATTGTTGGAGAAACAGGGTAGGGAAAAACAAGTTAAATATAAGGTGCTATGGGAAGAGGAGGACTGCATTTACTGGATTTGAAATTGTATTTTGCTGCTTATTGTTTGATCCTGATGAAAGAATGGATGTGGCTGAGAAACATGATACTTTTAGAGTCAGAAGATCACAATCTGAACAGCATGAATATATATGGTACAAAAATGTTCATGTGGATTTTAAAACTCAGACATGCCATATTGAGAATATGGAATTAAACATTTGATTGTGGCCAAAAACACTCTTATGGCCCCTAACTCAAGAAACTTATCATAGAAGAGAAATGGCAGACAAGGACAAATGGTTGATATATTGGGAATTATTAGAAAACCATCAATGGGAATTTAAAATTAAGTCAGTGATAAATTAATAGCAGATAGATATAGTTGTCAATGTTTTCCCCATTTACAGTTACCAGAAAGATTCACAATGGATAAAAAGATTTATGGTATGGAGCACAGTATACAACAATTTGAAGTACAAATATGCACTGATAATGAACATGTAATTGCTAAAATGTACAAACTTTTGGTGAAATTTGAAACAGGAAGAATCGGTTGAAGAATGAAAAAAAAAAGAAAAATAATACAGTGGGCTAAGAATTCTGGTTATAATATACAAATGGACTAATGGTCAAAAGGGCTGAAATTTAGTTATGATCTTAAAGAGATCTTTTAAAAAATAAAATGATGTGTGACACCAGAGAAATTACCTAGAATGTATAAAAGCACTTCAAATGTATGTTGGAAATATGAGGGATATTTTATCATGCTTGGTAGATATGTACAAAAGCTTTAAAGATCATTCAAATATATATTTTGATAAAGATAAACTTAAAAATTAATGTGCAGCTAAAACCAGAACTTTTCCTTTTAGAAATAATGATAAACAGGCAAAAGCCATGAAGATTATTTCAATATATGAGTACTGTGGTAAGATTATTATATACAGAGATGGAAAGATCTGCTATGGAGGAATGGTTGGTGAAATTGACAGATTTTGCTGAGATGGCTAAACTAATTTGATTAGAGAAAAGGCACCATCTACACTTATTGGTGACTGGAAACTGGACTGTACCTTGTGCATAAAAATGGGGAAAATGAACTTTTACAATTATTTGTTATTTACAGCTTTGATGATGAGGTGGGGAGATTGTGGAAAGAAGAGTATTATGATACCACTTTAAAAAGAAGTTATATTATTGAACTTATAACTGCTGCAAAGAACATTAAAAGCCACTAGATCAAATATTTTTTTTTCTTGTTTTGGTTTGCTTTTCCTTTCTTTTTCTTATTTTATATTAGTTTTAATAGTTAATCTTGTTTTTAAAACTTCAAAAGCATGCAAACATCCCTCCCCCCAAAAAAATCTATCCCTGTGACAAGATGCTATTTCACATCTCAAAGGAAGAATACACTTTTCCTGTTTCTTACTCTGGATTTACACAGGACATAAAAAACATTTATGTACTTCTAGTTCTCTTCCTTTTTAACTCTCCTTATAAATTTGTTTCCTTGAACTGAGCTCCGAAAGACTTCATGGACATATCCATGTATATTCCTTGGAAATATAGGGACTTAAACATTCCTTTCTTCTGGGATGTTTTTTTCAACTGTCCAGCCTAGTCTATAACTCTTAGCAGTTTCCCATCTAAGTCCAAACAAGATCCAATCTCATTTTCGTATTAATCAAGCCCACCAGACACTACCATCTAGCTTGTCAATACGTGGCAACCTGATTACTTTTAAAATGAATATGTATTTCTCTTTTTCAGGGACATTCTTTGTATATTTAATATAGGAAAAAAAATAAGCATGTCATTCACTGCTGTACTTACTGAATGTCCCAACAAAGCCAGACCGTCGAAAAGTGCCCCCATCCAAGTTTCCGTACTACATGATAGCGCCCATTGAAGAGGTCCCCAATCTTTACTGGGTAATATCCACCTAATAGAGAACAAAGAAGAGGCCAGTTAATATACTAGCTGACATATCTTAGTATATGAGATATGTCTTAGTACATGAGAGATAACTACATATTATAGTCACACAAATTGCCTTCCTGATTAGTTTCAGGTTCCATCTTATGCTTAAAAAAAGTGCTCATACATTTCATTTGTTGTTATTCCCCAACATAAAAGTGAAAGCCCAAACAGATCAGATAAAAACAGCTTCTAAATTACCATCTTGTTCCAGCAAAAGAGAGCCAAACAGTTATCTGTAAACGGCATCCAGGACTCAAAATGATGCTGCCAGCAATACACACACACACACAGGAAGGGAAGGAGGGAGAGAGAGAGAGAGAGAGAGACTCCTCTTCACTTAAGAGACCCCAAACCATTCCCTGCATTACTCAGATACCTCGGCAGTAATCTCGGGGGTCCTCTTGCTCCTCGTCATCAGATCCCAAGAGCCCGCCTCCAACTGCAGCAGGAAGAGGCAGGGGGGGCACAGAAGGCGGGCAGGCAGGGTCATCCGCGCAGGAGGGACTAAGAGGCCTAATAATGAAGAAATTGAGGGGGAGAAGGCAAATATAGGCAGAAAAAGAGCCATCAGAAGGCACTCCAAATTTCAAAGTTATTTTTTTCACAAACAGCTGAGAAACATTCCTTGTCTACTTCTAATTGAAAGCCGCCAACCGCTCACATAAATTACTACAGCCAACTGTTCCCAGACTACGTGGACTACATCTACCACCATACCAAGCTTAAATGGCTAACAAGCCCGGGAAGACTGTATTATGGAATAACAGCTTTCAAAAGTGTAATTTCATTTGTTCATATTCTTCCTATTTCTCTCAATTCGTCAAATTCCTTTAGATTTCAGTCCCTCCAAGAGTGGGGTGAGAGCACTAACATCTTGTTGCCATTACTCTGTTAAGGCTATCAAATAATTCCAATTGTCCACTTCTCTGTACCTACCTATTGCCTTCTATTTCAATCTGTGCTGTTTTTCCCATCTTGACAGCTTTAAGTGGGGGAGAGATTCACCACAGCCAACTCGAAAGGGGAATTAATTGGCAGCAAGAGAATGAATAACTCAGCTACTCCTATGGATTTTCAGCTCCTGACCAAGGAAAGGAAGCTTTCTCCGTCTCTGATGTCTTCCCCAGGGAAAAGATAATATTCCTCAGAGGAAAACTTCTAGATTTGTGAGGGAGCTGCCAATTCTGGCACAAATGAGAGGCCTCGAGACAGTCTCTGTCAAAGCAGATCTGGCTAGTGGCTGGCACTTCATCTGTCCCACATGCTCCCTCCATTAGTAAAAGAGGCATTAATACCTTGTGAGCTCAGAAACTTCCTCTCTCCGTCAGAGCCCAAATGTGCACAGAGACAAGAGATAGACAAGGCATTAAAAATAACCTAGCAGCTTCCAGCAGCTGCCACCCAGGATGGAAATGGAATTTAGAGTGGGGAGGATGGGACACGCAAGAGAAAGGAACCAACCCCATGTCTCTTGGGGCCACTGAGGTGGTGGTAAATGTGGATTCCAAGAACAATGCTCTTTGATTGAAAAAGAAAACACCTAACCCTAGCTATCATGGACATGTTATGGCAGAGCTTCTCATTATTCTGTACAGTACTGGAGTTGGCATAAATGGAACAATTCACATAGAAAAAGCAAGGAAGGGTCCTACAGCACCTTGAAGATTAACCTACTTATTACTGAAATTAAGGTTGGTGGGCCAAGTATCTATTTCCATCACCTAATTTGTAAGGTGACACAAGACACTGCTGGTTTTGCTAAATAGACTAACCCAGTTACACATCTCCTTGTCTCAAGGAGAGGGGCTTGCTTTAGCACCTAGCAATATGAGGACTCCCCAAAATTCTCCCCTCTCCACATGAAAGACTTCTCTTTTTAAATTGCAAGTAATTTCTCAGGAGAGTGGAGGCAAGCAAGAAGTAAGATACAGGGATAAGGTAAAGGAAGGAGGTCGCATCATCTTCACATCCTAAACCCTGATTAAAAGCTAGCCTTATCTACAATCTACAAAATCTCCTGGGAAGCAAGCAGAAGGCTGCTGCTTCACAAATCCATTTATCTCTAGGGAAAAGGTGAACAAGTCTAGGCAGAAAGGGGTTTATTTTGCTCTGATACACGTGTATATATTTAAACATAGCATTTTGTGTCTGGGATTTATTTTCTCTGTACTAGCTCTGCGTATGTCTTCTGCTACTTGAAATTTCTATACAGCCGTTTTTCAGATTAGGAGTAGGCAGCATCATTTTGTTACCTACTTTTAAGTCTTATATTTTCCTTTATGGCTTTCTATTTGAGGTTCTATTAGAATGCTGTATGTGATTTGAATGACATTTTTACCTCTTCAAGTTCTGAAAGCTTTGCATGCTAATACTTAACAAGTTTTAAATAAACTTTTATATACTTTTTCATTTCCTCATTTTTAATGAAGTTTCATTTTGCTTATCACTTGTGAAGTTGCCCTACCTACACACAAAGAAGGAAAGGCTAACTTCTCAAGTTATGTGTCTCAATGCTATAAGAGCAGAAGCTGATATACATAATTTGTTTATTTCTCCCCACTCCTCTCCTTTAATTTGCCAGGAAAACAAACACATTGTAGGAGCCCTATTTCTCTCACCTACCAGGATTAGGAGAAGACAGGAGAGGTGCCTCACAGAAGCTGGGTTGTGGCAGCAGTCATTATGAAGCCACTAAACCAAGGCAGGAGGCAGAGTTGGGATGTATAGACCCAAAGGGCTTCTGGAAGAGGAGAACTGAGATTGCCAATTTGAGACTTGAACCCTACAGACTCACCTTAAAAAGCATCCTTTCATGCATCCTAGTTCATGCATCAATGAAGCAATACTCAGTAGAAAAGTTCAAAAGTATACAAAAAAAGTTACAGCAGTTATTGTTGTAAGAGACTTAGACCCAACTTAACAAAATCTATACCTCCTGTTTCATCTTTTCAGCCCTAATAATCTAGTATTGGAGCTAACTTCATGAATCCATTGATGTGCATTGTCTCTATTAACATATACATTAAGAGATATATATATTTTATGGTGAAAAACATTTTTTGGGGGGAGGGGGAACGAACACTTTTTTAAAATTCTCATCTGCATAAAACCCTGCTTTAGAGGGTTTACAGGGACTTACAGTTAGAGGGACTATCATCAGCTGTGCTTTAGGCAGTGGGGAAATGATGGTGACCAGTTCCTATATATAAACACCTAACAACCAATTTACACTTGTGAACCAGCCCTGGGCATCTTCTTCTTGCAACCGTTCCGGGCAAAGTCAGGATAACATGCAGGATGACCTGCACCTGATGCGCGAAGCACGTTGCGTTAAGAGCCACGACTTGCAAGAGGCAGGGTGAGTTCACACCGACACACGCTCCGCCGAAGGCAGGGTTGCTGCCTCCTCTCCCCCCCGGCCCCGGGTAACCTCAGAGGCCGCCTTCAAGCCACCTCTCTCTCGGTTCCCGCCCCGCTCGTATCGCTCCACACTCACCCCGTGGGGATCCCGCTCTCCGCCGGCGGAGGGGGCGGCGCCTTTTCTTTCTTATGTTTCTTCTTCTTGCCACGGCTGCTCCCCGGGCCTGTGGAAGAGGGGAGTAGCGCGAGACCGGTCGGCGCGCCGGCACCGCAGATGCCCACGCGCTGCAAAAGTTTTGCGGGCAAGCCTGCGACCGGCATGAAGTGGCAAGCAGACGGTCCGCCCAAGTGGAAACCCCCCACCTGCTCTCCTGCACCTGCTGCGGCCCCCTCCTCCGTGCAGCCCCCAGCAACTCCCCGCAGCCCCCGCCCTCCTCCTGTCCTGGGCAGCCCCGCCCGCCGCCGCCGCCGCCGCCGCCGCCGCCTCACCTTTTTTGCTGCTCATCGCCCCCCCTGCCCCGGTGAGCTCCATACAAGCAGAGGGTTCCCTTGCTGCGCCTGCGCAATCCGGCCCCTTCCGACAGCAAGAGCGGCTTTTGGCCCACCACGTGAGGCCGGAGGGGAGGAGCCTGGAGCTGCTGCTCCGCCCACCCCAGACGAGAAGCGGGAGAAGTCTTGTTTCCGGAGAAGGATGCTCTTGTGAGCCGGGTCGTCTGCCACGAGTAAGGATTAACGACCCTAAAATGACCCGTCGGTTTGCTTTCTGTATTCTTCTCCAACATCATAGTTCAAAGGTATTACGACTCTTCCGACCCTGCCCACCGAAAGTCAACTTTTGCTTCCCTAGAGAGTTGCAGGGACTATCATGGCTTGCCTTACTTCGTAGGTATCGATGCATCCCAGCTTCTAAATATCTTTTCCAAGATCTTCATGACTGCTGCTCTGCCAAATGCCGCTCTGTGGTGTATTTCTTGACTGGTGGTTCCTTTGCAGTTGATGGTTGACCTCAGAAGGCAGAAGCCTGAAGTCCCCAACTTCAGTATCTTCACTGTCGGTTCTAAAGCTGCTTAGATTTCTATTATCCTCTAAATTAAACGCAAATATTTTTTTGAAGTGTTGGAAAAAATACTTAACTTTGAAGCCCAAACTGTCATTATGTAGAACAGGTGACATGTTTCAGATATTGAAGACGGTATTCAAGTACTAAATTCTTGACATCCTGGTTTTTGGCACGATATTGTGATAGCGCTTAAACTTATATAGCAATAGCCCTTAGACTTATATACCGCTTTATAGTGCTTTACAGCCCTCTCAAAGCGGTTTACAGAATCATCCTATCGCCCCCAACAATCTGGGTCCTCATTTTACCCATCTCGGAAGGATGGATGACTGAGTCAACCTTGAGCCTGGTGGGATTCAATCTGCCAAATTGCAGTGGGAATAGCTGGCAGTACTGCACTCTAACCACTGTGCCACCAAGGCTTCATATACCGCTTTACAGTACTTTACAGCAAGGGTCTCCAACCCCTGGGCTGTAGATGGCTACCGACCCGCAGTCCATTGGGAAGGCTGCCAAAGCAGCAGGCGAGCTCGCAAAGCTTCATTTGTGCACGTGCAAAATTTAGGTTGCTTGCTCAAAACCACCACTGAAGCTGCCACCACTGGTCTACTCTGCTTTACAGCACTTTCTGAGTGGTTTCCAGTGTCAGTATATTGCCCCCAAAAATCTGGCTCCTAATTTTATCGAAAATAGAACAGAACAGAATAGAATCCTTTATTGGCCAAGTGTGATTGGACACACAAGGCATTTGTTTTTGGTGCATAAGCTCTTAGTGTACATAAAAGCTATAAGTGATGAATCATATTCATAGTCATCATCAAAATACATTCATCATAAATCATAAGATACAACACTTAGTGATAGTCATAGGATAAATAAGCAATCAACACAAATCATAATAGGAAACTAAATAAAATGATATAAATCATAAAGATATAAGCAACAAAGTTATAATCATAAATAGAAAAGGAGATAGGTAATAGGAAGGATGAGAAGAATAATAGTAATTCAACCTTACTAAATAGTTTGACAGTGTTAAGGGAATTAGTTGTTTAGCAGAGTGATGGCATGGGAGAGCCCTATATAGCATCATTTTGAGGGTAGAAGTTGAAACAATTCATGTCCAGGATTTGAGGGGTCTGTAGATATTTTCACAGCCCTCTTTTTGACTCGTGTAGTTAGTATACAGGTTCTCAATGGAAGGCGGGTTGGTAGCAATTGTTTTTTCTGCAGTCCTAATTATCCATTGAAGTCTGTATCTGCCTTGTTTGGTTTCAGAACCAAACCAGACAGTTATAGAAGTGCAGATGACCAACTCAATAATTCCTCTGTAGTGAGGAATGGGAGTGGTGTTCATCTTCGTTTCAAGGCCATTGAGCCAGCACTATCCAAAGACATTTCTGTGGTCATGTGGCCAGCCTGACATCACAGGGCACTGTTACCTAAGATCACCTAAGGATTGCTTTATTACAAGTCAATCACTGAAAGAATCCCCAACTTCATTAACAGAGGCATTTTTCTTCTGCATGACACATCTACTACAAGAAATGGGCCTTTATACCTTTCTTGTTTTTTACATGCTGCCCCCAGCTGATCTTGTTTGGGCTCCCAAAATAAGTGGAGTTGGGTTTCCTTAATACACAATTGGAAGACAACCAGGCAGTTCCTGGGCTTGGTATAGACTAAAAGGTTGAAAAGCTCCTGTAATGGTAAATTACCCAACATACATGAAGACACGCCCAAATTTGTAGCAACTTTATCTTACACTGTTTTTTTAGGAATGTTTCATCACTAATAGGAGTGGGCATTCTCTTTGGGAAAATACAGTACTTGCAGTGTTTCCAGATAGTAGACAAATTAGCATGCTGGAAATTGTATGAATGTGTATGTGCTTCCCAAGCTTGCCTAATAGTCATAGCTTATGACCATTGCCATTGATGATTGATAACGAATTATCTGCTTCACAACTATTTTGCTGCCTTGATGCATATGTCCCTGTGTACTAATACATCTTAGTCCTTGTAGTCCTTTTCTCAAGGAGGATTCATAATCATGACGGGAAGCAAGTATTCTATTTAGGAATACTGTTCTGCCAAATTATCAAGTATAATCCTGATTGGTTCCCAAAAATGGACCTGTCCACCTTCAGTGGAATGATAAACATCCAGGGTCAATAAACATAAATGACTGTCTTCAACTTTTTAAAGAAATAAAGTTTTGCATATACCATATAGAATAGATATGAATACATATCTAGGTTTGCTCAACTATTATTACCTGTTTGCCCTCCCTGACCAAAGCTTTTGCCTTCTGTTTCTGTCATTAATTAAGTTCCTGTCATTAATCACCATTATAGAATGATAAAGTTTGAAGGGGCCCTTTAGGTTTTTGAGCTCAACCCTCTACTCTACCCTTTAGTTTTTCAGTTTAATTATGATCCAACCTCTGCTTAACATTTCCAATGAAAGGAAATCTACAACTTCCCCTTGAATTAGATTCACTGCTGCCTGCCTGTCTTGACCCATCTTTTAAGGAGAAGAATCAGATGAATTCTGGCAAATAAAAACAAGAGATTAAAGTTATAAATCTAACTGACACGTTAAAGATAAATGTATTTCCAGATCTAGACAAAGCCTTCTTCAGGATTCTTAAAGGATGTCAATATGGAACTGATGACAATCAGTTTTTATTTATTTCCAAGAATTGGAAAACAATATAATTGCAATTTTAAAAGTAATAGAAAAGATATAGAAAAGTGTAGATTATCCTTTACATCTAAATAAAAGTGATAGAAAGAATATTAGTAAAAATAAGCATATTCTTAAACTTATTATTCCCTGTGTTATTTCATAATTTTTTCTTCCTGCCATATTAATGCTTATGGATTATAATAACTTTGCATTCAATCTTGGAACTGCAGATTGTGAGCCCCATTTTAGAATCTGTAAATAAATCAGACAACAGTATTTTTCTGAAAAGTTTTTTTTAATTCTTCAAAGTGTCATTAAAATAAATACAATCCCAGAGCAGGAGACTCCCATATATACATAAAATTGGGAAGGAGAGGGAAATAGACAGGAAGAGTTAAAATAAAGACCAATTAGAATATAGTGTTTATACAAATATTTTTTTAAAAAAATGCAATATTAGTGCATTATAAACCAGGAAATGAGGTCTGAAGGGATAACATTCTTCCAATCCCAGATCTGTAATGGTCAGCACAGAATTGCCCATTAGTGCGTGCTGCTTAAAAGGGGGACACTGTAATTTGACACCCTTCTTGTAGGGTGTCCAAAATAAATACACCATTTTTATTTACAAAGCCAGTGTTCCATACAGGGATTACTCCCTTTGCAGTTAGTTGTTTTTTTTTAAATAAAAGACAGAATAAGCACCAAGTGCAAAAGAGCCTTATAGTATCCATGCAATTAAGGCACTGGGGGTGGAAGGAGGGAAGCAGTGGTGTTGGCCATTTTAAATTATTTTAGATGCCTCTGAGGGAGATTGTGCAATGCTGTCTGGCACCTGAAAATGTTGCTGATAGTGGAGAATTTTCAGGACAGGTCTATTTGCCCCTCGTCAGCAACATGGGAAGATTTACTTCTGAGTTAAATATGCTTAGGTTTGCAGTGTTAGATCTGGGTGGACAACTGATTTAGAAATGTTACAAGTCAGTCACTTTGTTCTCTACAAGAGCTGCAATCTGTTGCAGTCGATATGCTAGCTGCATCTTTTGGCCCAATGGATCATCTTCTAATGCACTGATTATCTGAAGAAAACACATACCGACAAAATCCAGTTAAATTGCTGCACAGCCTGTTCAGAAAATTTTTGCTACCTTTTCTGCATTCAACCTATCTCCATCATCACCAACAGTTACTACAGGTAGTCTTCAACTTACGACCACAATTGAGCCCAACATTTCTGTTGCTAAGTGAGACAATTGTCAAGTGAATTTTGCCCAATTTTAAGAATTTTCTTACCACAGTTGTCAAGTGAACCACTCAGTTGTTAAATTAGTTACAGGGTTGTTAAGTGAATCTGGTTTTCCCATTGACTTTGCTTGTCAAAAGGCTACAAATGGTGATCACATGATACTGCACCTGTCATAAATATGAACCAGTTGCCCAGGATCCTAAATCATGTGACAATGTCGTATGTGAGAAAATTGGTCATGTCACTTTTTTCAGTAACATTGTAACTTTGAATGGTCACTAAGTGAACTATAGTAAGTCGAAGAGTCCCCATGATTAAGTTCCAATAAATGTGTTACTATACCTGGTCATAGTATTTGTTAATATAGTTGTAAAGTTCTTGCAGAGCCACTAAGCAATTGAGATCAGAGGAATATTTCTGCCAAGACAAGATGAAAAATAGTAGTTTTGTCAATCAATTTTTCATATTAATGCAGGCAAATCACCATTATTTTATGCATGTATTTATATACATACAGTTGTCCAAATATTTGACTACCCTTGCCATCTGCATCTATAATAATTCTACAAAATTATAATTTCTGTCCGTTTAGCAGATCAGGAAAGTGAACCCAAATCACAGCATTCTCAATTCAAGATCCATCACAAGAAATTCTTTTTTGTCTTGAGCTGATAGCCTGTTTCCATTTTGTGGAACCCTATTCAGAACTACAGGGACTCGATGGCTCAGCAGCTGAGACGCTGAGCTTGTCAATCAGTTCTGCAGTTCAAATCCCTAGCACTGCGTAACCGAGTGAGCTCCCATTACTTGTCCCAGCTTCTGCCAACCTAGCAGTTCGAAAGTATGTAAAAAAAGTAGAAAAACAGGCACCACTTTGGTGGGAAGGTAACCGTGCACCTTCGGCATTTAGTCATGCTGGCCACATGACCACAGAGACTTCTTCGGAGAGTGCTGGCTCTTCAGCTTTGTAATGGAGATGAACAGAGTCGGAAACAACTAGCGTGTATGTGCGAGGGGAACCTTTACCTTATTCAGAACCAACACAATCTCCTTTCAAATAAAACCCATCTCAAATGATGCCTCATCTGTAGTACTTTTAGTCAACTTGTATGCTATCATTTAATATGGCACAGGATAGGGTTCCAAGCAGTCTCTACTGTCAAACCAAAGAAGCAGCTGTTTTTTTAAAATAAATCTTTGTTGGGCTGAACAACATATAAGACGTGTGTATGCAGAGGCACCCAATGTAACCAAAGTAATCCCTGTAATATACAAGCTTGACTTCACTTGTGAGTTAAGAGGGGTTTGCTATGTTTCAAAGAACTAATGTAAGATTACTGAAAAAACAACCATGAAGCATGCTTCAAATCTTCAGAAGTATTATAGAAATTATCCGTGTTTTGATTAATTCATGCAAGTGGGACTTATTTGTAGTATGAAACAAATGTTAGCTTCAGGCTTGCTGACATTGAGTGCTCACCAATACAGGAAAAAGTTGGTCAATATGTTCCCAGCCTACAATAAACTGGGGTTGTATAATTACTAGATATTTGGGATCAGTTGTTTAGGTTGTTTAATCTTCTTGATTAATTTTCCATCTTAAGTTTGTGAAGCTGACAAGATTTTTAAAAAATATACTACTTTGGTTCTCAGTAATGAACAAGGGGATGTTGGCATTTACTTCTTACCCCTGAAAGTTCAGTGAGGGCTGAGTTCATCTCTTGGTAGCTGGCAGGAACAGTCTGTTGAATATCTGCATAATACCTGATTAGGTTTGGGAGGGAAGGCAAACATTAGTAAATAGACAAAAGAATATATTGGGAAAATCAGCTCTTAGGATAAATGCTTCAGATCATTTATTCTCTCTAAATCACTGTTTTACAAATTTTGCAACTTTAAGATTAATGGACTTCAACTCTCAGAATTCCCCAGCCAGCATGGCGATTCAGAGTTCTTGGAGTTCAAATCCATTCATCTTGAAGTTGCCAAATAAAAAAAAAAAACACTACTCTAAATGGGGTTGAACTACCTTTCCTAATATGTCAAATCTTGCTAGCTAGATTTGTCAGGTAGTTCAGTAACACAAGGAAAGTCACAAGTTTCCCATCATTGTTAGCAGATACCCAGACTCAATGTCGGTGGCTAGACACGTTAAGATATTTTTTCCCCATTGCGCAGGATCTTTGAATTAAAAAGCTTTTGCAAAACATAATTAAAATAGTTCAAAAGCCATTAATTAAATTGACCTGGTACATTCCACATGCCAGTTTCCATTTGCACAAGGAATGCTTGATTAAAAAGGGTTTAGGGCTCATTTATACCCAGGAATTATAGTTTCTTCTATAGGAATCCTTCTTCTACCACAGATTGACCATCTGTCTTATATATAATTGGGTTTCCTTTCCGACTTCTCTCTTCTTAAAGACTGGCAACATTTGTTGAAAACTAGCAATATTGATAAACAAATGATAGATGCCAGCTGTTAAATTTCCCTTTTTATTTCATAAGGGAGGCTGAAAAGATTTTCATTCCTTGCGGTGTGTATGCAAGGTTCTACACAAGAGAGGAGATGTATTGCCAATTCATAATTCATTTAGAATGGACAGAGTTAAAAGTTGTACGTATATTTTTTTACCAAAGTACAGAAAAACTGTAGAAGTCAACTTCCTTTCAATGTTTTAATTAAATACCTAGCCGTTATTAGATGTCCTGGTTATAAAAATAATGTTTGAAACTGAAATGTTAATGCAAAGTCTGAAATCTCTAAAGCCAAAAGAGCAGGCTATATCAGGTTTCCTATTATTGGAAATGTTGGGGAGGAGGAAAAGCAAACCTTTGAGTGTACTATCCAATTTATTGTAGAATATATAATAACAGTAGAGTGTTACGCAAAAGGAGGGAAGTCATACAAATTTGCAGAGAAGCTACAAAATAATCTTTCCTTATTTGTTTTTACTCACTGTCTGTGCACCGCTCCCTATCATCACATCTTGTTTTCTTGAAGACTTTTTTTTTAATGGTATTTTACATTTTGCTCACACTTACTTCTCCACCATTTGTTTGTAGTGTGGGATTTCCCTGGCATAGAGTAATTTGTTGACTGGTGAATCCTGCAGTAAGAGAGAAAAGCAAGAAAAAACAGGAACTGATTAAAAAAAAGAGTAAAAAGATATCCAAGCTTCACATATTATGTTTCTTTTTCTAATTACAATAGTCTTTCCAAAGTTTCAAATCTATAGTCACTGAGAATTAACAGTATATAAATTGTCATCCAATGTACCCGAAAAGCTTGAAATTGGGAAAATTAAAGTACTGGATACTGGATAATTGGGGGAAAAACAGCTCCAGAACTTGGAATAGTTTGTTAGGAGGAAGAAAAAGAGTTATTTTACTCACACTCTCATTTTCTATATGAATGGGTTATTTATTTATTTTTTCTGGATGATGGAACACTGTATTTCTGGTCTCAACTAAGTAGCCCAGCGGCAGAGTTATCTTCATCAGTGATACAAATGTACAGTATATCTTTCATCTCATTAAAACCGTTCCAAATTATAGACAGGCAATTTACAAAAGACAAGCCCCAGTGGAGGGTTAAATATGTCACACTCATCCAGTAAGCTCTCCCCATATTTAGAATATGGCTAAGGGCATTCCCATAAGAGAAATGAAAAAGAACACCTGTTATTCTGAAAGAGACAAGATAAGTAAACAATCTGGAGTCAGCCAACGAATGGGGGGGGGGGGGGNGGGGGGGGGGGGGGAGTGTAAAATCCTAAGTACTTCTGACTATGTCATCCAACTGACCTCTTGAACTTAATGGACTTCACTTCCAGAAGGTTTGGGGGCAATCACTGGCTTATGATAGCTTTTCAAAAGAGCAATTTGGAAAGAATTATAGCTTTGTCAGGGATACTTAGCTGCAAATAATAAAAGCCAAGAGGCAGTAGTGTAATGCCAAATGTCATGTTCAGGGACAAAAAATCCTCACCCCTTGCTTTTTTGGAGCTTTCCAACAGTGCTGCCTGGCTGCCATTAAGAATACAGCACTGGAACAAATGGTCTAATCCAGGGAAGAAGGGTATAAATAGCTTGCTGGGCTACTGGCGCATTTAAGAGCATGTGATGAATGCACTCACAAAATGGCTGCGGCAGGGAGACATAGCTATTTGCAAAATGGCTACCATGACAAGTCAAAATAGAACATAAACAAGTGCAGTAAAACCTTGGTAACTTTAAGATGGGTGGACTTCAATTCCTAGAATTCCCTAGCCAGCTTGCACTTGCATTTTATAAGTAAGTAATGCATGAACAGTACTTAAGTAATGTATGTATGTACATATGCATGTTACTGATGCTTTGTTTTGCAGTTTGGCAGCTTATTAATTAATTAAGGGAACCTTTAAAAAGTTAAGGGATAAGGCTACCAAATCAGGACAGGAAAAATCTAGGTGACACGAGATACCATTAACAAAGGAAACTTTTAATTATTTTACTGTCCCCTGTTGCAGTTTCCAGTGGAAGTATCTGGGTTTGTCTCGGTACCTGCAGTCGTCACCCTGCATACCCTTGCAGGGAAAGTATGTTAAAATTTCTACACAGAGGGAGTAAAACTGATGAATGCCTACGTAATTTCAAATGTTCAGCCTGTTTCACGTTCAAATTATTTTGGTTTTGAGCAGTCTAAAATCTTATGTCAGACTGACTTGATTGACATTTTGTCACTTGGCTTTTAAGGAATCCCATTTGAAGAATTTTCTCTTTTATCAGATTTTTTTTTGAGTGCTTATAGTCCTAAAGCCCCTGTCACACTGCAGCAACGGATGGAAAGAGGATGTAAAACGGAGAAAAACACTTACCATCCGTTGGCGTTAACGCGCATGCTTCCGTTCTGTACTCACTGCCTCCCATATTTGCCTTCCTCTCTAATCCATTCCAGCATCCGTCCTATTTGACTTCATCCGCTCAAAAGGTTTTTGAGCTGCTTTCAAAAACTTTTGAGCGGAAAATGTATCAAACACGTCCGTTCTGGCATCCGCTAAGGCTACGGGCGACATCCGTTCTGCATCCATTGTCATCTGCTTACGCATCCTGCTATATCCGCCTAGGCATCCCTCTGCGCATCCGCGGCAACTCGAATCCGCTCCAGCGGTTAAAACGGACGCAGGGTAGGAAGAGATGCGAACGGACACAGAACGGACGCACAAAGCGTTTTGTAGCCGGACGGAGAAAGGATGAAAGCGGGATGCAGCACGCAAGAAAGCATTTAACAACGGAAAAAACTTTCGCAGAGGGCGGGACCTTTCTCGGATATAAGCGATGTGCTAGAGGATGCCGAGAGGATGCAAAAGGATGCTTCCGTTCCGCATCCGCTTTCCATCCGCTCTGCGTCCTCCCCCCGTCCGTTCCTTTCCGTGTTATCTGCTCTGTTTATGCAATCTTTTGCCCTTTTGAGAGCGGATAACAACGGATGGAACATTTTTCTCGTCCGCTGTGTCCTTTTTACAAACATTTTGCATCCGTTGGTTAGTGTGACAGGGCCTTAACAATTATTTTTCTAAGATGACCAGAGCAGGACAGTTCTGAAAGGAAATGTAGCAGAATATCAGATGCGCCAGACAAGCTTTTGAGAAAGGGACTAGATCAGTAATTCGAATGAAATGAAAATGCCTATATCTAAAAAAAGACAGCATCTTCAAAGGGATAAAAAAAGCCTGAGAGAACTAACATATTATTTAGTTACCCAAGAGGAAGCAACAGCAAGGGTTGGTCTGGTCTGACCAGTTCTACAAGATATTATAGGAGACTGTGGGAAAGCAACTTTTGTAAAAAGTAAAAAGTAAAAAGCTGTTTGGCAGATCTCATCTCCTTTCTAGAGCTTCAGGCTTTCTAGGCAAATCAGAAAGCATTTTATAAAAAATATTCCTTAGACATCTGATTATTACTTGCATTGGACTAAGCAATGATGAAGAAGATGATTTTTTTTCAATGAAAAAGGCTTTAAAAAAAACAAACAATATTTGATAGTTTGTAAAGTATTAGACCAGGGAATGATAAAAATATAAGTTCAGCATAATAACATATCGTTTACAGTATGTTATGCCAACTGATTATCTCCCAAGTATATACTGTAATATTAATGTAATGTAATTTGCATTCTTTTAAAAGTAGAATTGTTTGATCCACCATTTTAGATACTATATCACAGAGGGAGAAAATTACATTATAAATTTACATATCTGCAAGGGAAAGTTTTTAGATGTGGGAAATAATATGTTTTGCAATCTAGAACATTAAGCCATGTGATGTAACTCAACTAGAAATTCCTGGAAAGGAAATGGACTTGTGAATTTGATGGGAGTAAAGCCATTCCCACAGCATCAGCAATAGGATTGTTGAAATCAGCATTTCTGCAGGTGGGTTTGAAGCCGACCAAAGCCTATGCATGACATCTTGAAACCTGAAAAAAACTGATGTGAAAGTAGAAATGGATTCGGGCTCATGCATTAGGCCTCTTGTATTATAGAATTCCAAAGAATTATTTAAAAATGTGACAAGTTGTCATATTAATGTTTGAAATTATATAGCAAAGTTCCATCTTAACTGGTCTTTATTAACAACTTCAACTTCTTCCAAGAACACTCTAATAATTTCTCAGTTTCTATTTATCTTATCTATTTCTTTTTACTCTTTTTATTTCCCTTAATAAATGATTTATTTTGTAGTTATCATTTGCTCATACTGCTTATCTGAAATAAAGTATGTGAATTTCTGCTTGCCGCCATTGCAAGATAACAATTACCCTTTATTTATTCCAGGAGTCATTGATTGGTTCCCTTTGCCATCCATTATACCATAAATAGCCATCTCCAAATCCATAATTTCAGTGTCTATATTAGTTTATTCTTTCTCACAATATCCAGTTTTCACAGCTCATTACTTTTAGAATTGTCACTATCAATCATACACTTGCTAGCCTAAGTTTGTCACTGCTTCATCCCTGAATCAAGGAAACCATCAGGGATCACTTTGAAGTTTTGAATCTCACTGCTAAAGAACTTGAGGAATTATGGAATAAACTTAAAGAAATTGTTATGGGTGGATGTAAAAAGACTGCCAAAAATACAGAGAGGGAAGAAAACAAACTGGATATCAGACCAAATTTTGAAAATTGCAAGAAGGGAAGAAAGCCAAAAGCAACAAAGACAAAAATATCATAGGGATCATCTTTGTGATTACTTAGGAGTCAAAAATGACTTGATGGCGGCATCTGACAATGTGAACTGGCGATTCATGTTACTACTGTTGGAACAGATGGGTTTTGCCAGAAAATTTATTCAAGCAATAG
>BHFT01037846.1:0-25126 GCA_004320025.1 Laticauda laticaudata
TTCTGCTTTCTCTCTGTTGCCTGTTACTTCCTTGCCGTCTTCTCTCTTTAGTGGACTGACTGTTTCCTTGATTTTTTTCTTGTTATTCATATGTTGGAAGAAACTTTTTTATTATCTTTGACTTTTGTTGCAAGTCTTTGTTCGTTGTGAACCTTTGCTAGCCTGACTTTGTGTTTGCAGATTCTGGCTATCTGCTGATAATCTGCCTTAGTTGTATGTCCTTCTTTCCATTTTTTGTACTTGTCTTTCTTGGATTTTTTGTTTTTCTTTCTCAGTGGTATTGTGCTGGTCTGGGCTTCTACGATCATACTTTTTAGAGTTTCCCAAGATTCTTTTTTCTGCTTGATTGGGTGGCCTATAATATACACCTATGGCCATGTCATTCTTTCTTTCTTTTATATTGAAATTTTAACCTCCTGTTCCAGATTGGATATAGAATATAGGAGCACCATTTCTAACATATAGTTATAAATCTTCTACTTAAAATCTGTAAGACCTATCATTTCATTTCAATCATATCATTTCAAGAATTAGACAGAGCCCTAAGAACCCATAAACCAGCCTCCCTTCCTTGTTTTAGGGAAGACTTGGTTTTTTACAAAAAATAGGCAGGGAAATGTAGAAGAATCCAGCAAACAATAGTAGAAGGGAAAGAATTTTTTTTTGTTTAGATGTAAGCTCCATTGTATTAAATGGTAATTTCTTTGATACATATAGGATTAAGTTATCAACTTACTGCATAACATAAAAGGTTGGGTGCAAAACAATAGGAATATTTTGCACAATTTAGTAAAAATCCCAATCTGTTTACCATCTACTTGCTTTCCTGATTAATCTGAGTGTGTTAGTTCATTTTTTAAAGCAAAAAAACAACACTATTATCTCACTGCATAATCAATAAGCCAACTTCTTCAGTAGCTACGTCCAAAATTCCTCACTGTCTAGTAAAAGGCACACAAATTCCTGAGTGTGGGGTGTGGAGAGAACTAAATGAAGCTATATAAATTGCAGTCAAGTAGAGATTTGTTCTATTCCCTCAGACACAATCTTGGAGGCCCACTGTCTCTCTCAAGTAGACACTGCAGATTGCTAGCATTGTTGAATGTATGCTACAAGTGACCCTCCCTCACCAGACTTGGGAACAACCTGTACTTACCTGTACTATGCCTGAAGATATGACCTCTGCTGCTAATGAATAGCATTGTCTCATGCAAAGGCATCTTTAATTAGTTTTCTTCACATTTTTGTTGATCCTATAATAAATCTATTGTTTCTAAATGTTGTATAATTACATAAATTTTTATTATGTTAGACATTGTACTGGAGACATACTATGAATTGTTACTACTGTACTATATTACTAAAAACTGCAAATATAAAATTAGTATTGTTGCTGTTCATTGAATCTCTTTCTGCTGAGCTTTAATTAGTATGGTTTTAGAATTGGGCATGGTTATGTTTTTCAATTGCAGTGTATCAACTATTTGCATTAATGTGAACGGTTTTCAATGATAATGATTTCATGTTAGTTTGGAAAGTTGGTGATGAGTAAATTAATAATGAATACATAAACATTTGGTTTGTGTTGAGATCCCTTCTGCCTGACTGCTCCAGAAGAAACTGTATCATATCTATATAAAGAAATATTATTTCAACCTCTGTCACTCATATATACACTTGTTCAGTGAAAGGCAATGCTGATGATCAAGGAACATAGAGCCAAACCCAGTGAAAAAAATTGAAGGAAGTACAAATGTTTCTTTTTGGAGATGACTTAGAATAGATACAAGTTACAAGAAAACTATGACTGCTTTAAAAAAAAAATCCCAATTATAAAAGCAGAACTGATTGTCCAGAAAGGGGATTGTTTCCCCTTCATTAGATACAAAGAAAGACTAATCAGCCATCTGTTGGGGATGTTTTCATTCATATTCTTGAATGAGACAATTTTTTAGATTTGATGCTATGGTTCAGGGCTGTCAAACTCCGGGCCCACAGGCTGCATGTGTCATACACTGGCCATGCGCTGTCCATGCACATGCCCATATAGTGAAGAGGAAAAAAGTCCAAATAGGTCATGTGACACCACCAAAATGAAATAACTTTGATACCCTTGCTGTAGTCTAAATAGCCACCTCTATGATTCTAAGTTTAGCCACAAAAGAAAGAGCCACTGTGCTGCCATATAGGCTACTCCCATGAATTAATCTGTTCATCTAGGTGCCCTAATCCTTACTCCAAGGTTAACATACCAGCAATTAAATAAACAATACACCAATTAAGGAATGCCAAACAAGCCAACAGTAAACAGCCCAACCAAATCTTTAAGACCCTCTCTCCATCAACACTGACAGGGCAAGAAACCAAAATATTGTAAAATATTGTAAAATATTGAGAGCAAACCCCACTCTTTACTAACACTGATTATGTTTCCTGGTTTGGATAATGAAATTTTTGCAAGAAAACACCCAAGCTCAGAGAACAACAAGGACCTCTTATTTCAACCCTGAGCTACAAATATTCGCCTTTATTGGTACAACAGACTTTACATACTTATCACTACTAATACTTTTATCATATTCATTAAAATAAGGAAAAATCCTTATTATAAAAGATGTCTATTCCCCTGAATTAGTCTGTAAAATTGAGGGTTTTGTTGTGACTTAAAATCTGACTACCTTTAAAAAAAAACCTCCAGATCAGATGGGTTGCTTCCTTTTTTTCTAAGTGTTTGGTGATATGTATGTGCTTTACTGAAGGGAAAATATTAGTATGTAGCATAAGGGTTAGAATTACAATCATGCTCTGCTCATTAGTTCAGTTCCCCACATATTTCTATATACATCTTTTCAATCTTCTATATGAAATTTAATCAATAGGTAAGACTTATAAGAACTAAAAGTGAGCAAGAAGAGGTAGCATTCTTGGAAATATGCCAAAATAGACATACCTTTAGTGATTCGATTTGTTAATTTCCAATATCTCCTGACCCTATCACGTCTCCTACTTGAGATTGCGGCTTATTTGTTTCCATATTCAAATATATGGGGACTTAAGTGGGGAGTTGTAGCATTAGTTAGAAGTAGTAAAACTACAGTATCAATGGACAGCTGGGATAGTAGAAAACATAACTGCCCTTTAGAAAGGAAGGGTAGTAAGGACATTTTACTTGAGGGTCCTTCGAAATCTGGAATTAATATTGAGAATAATCATTTTCTGTGCCATAAAGAACTTTCACAAATAATGCTTTTGTAACAAGATATCTAGCCATCAATAATAAAAACTAGAAAATCTGTATTTTCTTAAATAAATTTCATGGTAGAAAAAAAAAGATTGAAATTGTTCCTATAGCATTTCTTTTAAATCTGCACATAAAGAAGTCTGCATGAATGAACTCATATAGTACATGTTGTATTTTCAATGCAGCCTTTCATAAATTATACTTACATATTTTGCTTTGTTCTCTAATATATTATGAAAGATGTCCTCTCCTCTAACATATAATTACTGAAAAATTCAAAAGGTGAAAGGGTAGAGTTGAAAATTAAAGACCTTTTGATCTCTTCCATCCATTAGTCTTCCACAAAATAAAAATAGCTTCAATCATAGCAGAATCTTTCAAAAATGTATGCAAATTGCAATACAGAATCATCTGATCTTATTAGAACATCTATGGAAAAACTTATAGCCCCACATTTCCAAAAAGTTGGGAACTGAAGTTAGAAGGCAATGTTTTTACATAAAACACTAGTGCTTTGGAACAGCCTCATGGTGGAGATCAAGTTTCTTGCTGGTTTTTAGTAAAATGTTAAGGATCAAACTATTTTGTATAGAACTTTCTTAAGTTTATATGTAAACTTTTACTCCTTTTTACTCTTTTTACCCATTTCCTCTCCTTA
Organism: Laticauda laticaudata; assembly: GCA_004320025.1. NCBI lineage: Eukaryota > Metazoa > Chordata > Lepidosauria > Squamata > Elapidae > Laticauda > Laticauda laticaudata. The sequence continues at coordinate 3,900 of BHFT01037846.1, forward strand.
TTGCTTATAAATAAATGTTTATTTTTATATAAATTAAAAGCATTTTTCTTTATACTTTTTTTTGCATTTTGTTCAGAATTTTAATCAGAGCATGGAAGTTTAAATGGTTTTATATTCTATGTGTACCACTGACAGTAATTTTGACTATAGTGGTAAAGAAAATGATAAATTTAGGCAGTATACTGGCTCAGAAATTTTATGCTACTAGTTGGATACGCAATGAAACTATGTGATCGGACTATGCAGGCTTTCCTTCTTTCCTCCTTTCCCTTCCCATCCACCTTTCCTTTCCTCTTTTCCCTTCCTTTCCTTTCCTTCCTTTCTCCTTTCCCTTCCCTTCCTCTTTTCCTTTCCTTCTTTCCTTCTTTCTTTGTCCTCCTTTCCTTTCTTCCTTTCCCTTGCTTTTCTTTCCTTCTTTATTCCTTTCTTTTTCCTTCCCTTCCTCCTTTCCTTTTCTTCTTTCCTCTTTTCCTTTCCTTTCTCTTTTCCATTCCTTTCCAATTTGTCTACCTATCTTATCTATCTATCTATCTATCTATCTATCTATCTATCGATCGATCGATCGATCTATCTATCGATCTATCTATCTATTCAGCAAAAGTGTTGTAAAATACAATCCTGCAACTGTTGTCCCAAAGGTGTTTTTTTCAGGAGGCAACTGGACTTCCTAGTTTTTCTTTGAAGATGTTTTGCTTCTCATCCAAGGAGCTTTTTCAGCTCTGACTGGATGGTGAGTAATAAAAATACTACAACCTTTGATGCCAAAGTAGCTTCCTGTTTGGAAGTGTAGTTTCATCGTTTGAGAGAATCATTGAGGCAACATGCAGGTTTGTCTGTATTCTCGGGTCACCTGAGTCGTGAAAATGGCTGTGGCATTACTAAGGTCACGGAACGTGAGGTGACGGAATCTGAGGCAACTGGCAGTTGGAACAGATTTCTTTTCAGGTGGGAAGGGGGAGTATAACTCCTTAGCATCAGAGCATGTTAATTACTGCATTAAGAAACACTAATGATCTGATGGTCATTTCGAAAAATCCTTTCTTAGTAAGCACCGAGAAGCCAAGAGGAACATAAGTGCCAAATTTCAGGTTTGTAGGCTTCACAGTTCTGGAGATTTTGTGATGCTGCGTGAGGAAAGTGGTATTTCACTTTTATTTAGAGAAAGATTTCATTGTCATCAATTAACAACAATCTGACCAGTGGAAACTTTGATTATACAACAACCTGAAAAGGAAGTGAATTTACTCCCCATTATACTCCATGCAGAAATTAGTACATAGCTACATAATCTTCTTTGCCTGTTTTACAATAATGGCATTGTTTGCATTCTGGACTTAAGTCTTCATCAACTCGAATTTGCCACTATATTGCTGCATTGTTTGGTTTGATACTGATGTGGTAAATTGTTTCTATTTTGGATTTAAGCCAGAAAAGAGATTTCATTCTCTAAATTTTTTCCATGTTTTGAATATGTAGTTGTAATCTAATTGATGCTATTGAGTTTCATTTATATTAGAGAGCTTGAAATACAACAGTCCACACTGGAATAATATTACTGAAAATTAAAGCAAGCGGTTGACCAAGACATATTCTTCTTCTACTTGTATTTATGGAGGAAACAAAAAGTGATAACTTAGCAAATCTCTACATTTATATAGGAAATTCCTTTAAAAACATTATTTGAAAAGTTTGATTCAAGTACCTTTAAGTAACAACAGCAGTTGTCCATTAAAGTGAAGGAAAAAAAATAAACTGGATGTGAAGGACAGAAAAATCATCTGGTAATAGTTTCTAGGTGTTCTAGAAAGATTTAGCTTTCCATCACATTTTATTTATGTGATTACAATTTGGCATTTTTATCCTATCATTAGAGTGATCATAAATGTACTTGTTTTTTATGCCTATTAATCAATTTATTAGAGTTTCCCCTTGTCCTCTTTAATTTTCAATTGTTTCTAAAACATTTGGCTTTTTAAAATTAGACAATAATAGGATATTATCAATGTGCTGTTGTAGTGGGCACTAAATACATGCTTTCTATGCAAGACGTTTTGAGGATTTTGATATTTAATATCTTTACCAAGTTGTGCAGTGTGGTTTATATCCAAGGTATAGTATTATTTGGAAAAAGATCTAATCTGCTTTCTCTAAGATTAAAAAAAAAATCAACAAATCAGTGTCAAAAGTTGGATTTTACAATTTGCCTGAACTGTAGAAAATGCTTGGAATGAATTTCCTTCTCTATCTTAAAATATGTTGAATTATAACTAAATGCATAGATAGGATTGTATTGGATATAAATCAGTTAAATTTACCTTTGAGCCTCTGGAGTAAGATTAATGTAATCCAATTGTATATAGCATTTAGAGTAATGTACACCTTCAAGGAACATAGATGCTAATTTCATTTAGATATTTAATACATAGCAATATACTGTTGAGAAAAAGTTAATAGCAGGACAAGGCCTCTCAATTTACTTTGGCTAAATTGCCTTTTGACAATGGTGGCTAATTTAGGTTTATCAATGGGCTTTTATTCTAGAATGAAGGCATATTGCTTCCTTTGGGCTCATTTAAAAAGCCAATGTGTGACCCTTTAAAGTTCTGGAAAGTTTGTGGGTGAGATTTCAGAAGAAAATCTGATTTTTCCAGCTTTGGAAGTTACTAAAAAATTATTTATTAATTGGGATGCAGTTAATCTTTGACCCACATTCACATAAGATAACAACATTATGGAATAATCCTAATTTGAAGACAGAGGAAGGGAAAATGTTTTATTTGGAAATCTAGGACCAAGCAAAGGATTAACACCTTGAATTAATTATTTAGTACGAGCTATTTTAAGAATCTTGAGATATTATAGTTTAAATATAATCTCTTTGAACCATTGCTTGGCACTACATACAATTAAAACATATTCTACCAAAACAATATGGCCCAGAAGTTTTAGCAGCTATAGAAGCTATTTGGATGCTAAAAATTCTGTATCAAAAGTAAAGTTAAAAATTCCATACAAAACTAAAAATATGACACAGACTAATATTGGAAAATATATATTTGTGGTAAGAAATCAGAGTATGCAGTCTTGAAAAATTTACGGACCCAATTTTTCAGAAGTGCTAAGCACAGTTTTAATTATCTAGGAATGAAGCTTCATCACACACAAATCTGGATCTGAATCAGCTTGAAATCCCCAACACTGTTTTTTTTTAAATGTACAACATTAAAGAAAATTTGAGGGCTTTCTGATTCATACAATCTGGTCTGTTTGTTCTGCCTCTCCTTTGGTTTCAAGACATCATATCAGCTAATACAGGGGTATCAAACTCAAGGCCAGGGGACTGGATCCAGCCCATGGGGTGCTCATATCTAGCCAGCAAGGCCACCCTAGAAACACTGAAGCACCAGCCCGCAGTTCTTCTGCCAGTGAAAGCAGACCTCAGGAGGCAACACCTCCTGCAACCCTTGGACAGCAAAAATGGAGCTTCTCAGGAGGGGGCGCGCAAGGTCCTCCCGAGCTCCATTTTTGCTGTCCAAGGGTCGCAGAGGCCACTGCAGCCTCCCAAGCTCCGTTTTCACTGGCAGAGCCCTTTGGCCATCACAGATGCTCCTGACATGAGTGATATCGAGCTAGCTATGCCCACCCTGGCCATGCCCTCCTGGCCCCCGAGGTCAAACACAACCCTGATGTGGCCCTCAATGAAATAAGAGTTTGACACGCCTGAGCTAATACTTTGGGGAGAAAGTGTAATATAGCTCAATAAAGGAATAAATATTCTCACATTATTAATGCTGAGAAATTTCAAATTCTATTTGTCAAAAATTAAATGATATCATTCAATAATAAATTCAGTTTACCACAAGAGTTTAAGGTGGCTGTCCATTACACTTGTGTTTCAAAACTCCAAAAACATTTTTAGTAGGGCCACTCTAAATTCTGTGTAGCACAATGACTTTGTTCAGTTTCATTTGTTACAAATTTGCTTAATTATTCACAGTGCCCCATAGTATAGGAACTTCCAGAAGAACATGACATTCATATATTAGAATATATTGGCTAGACTCTAGCTAGACAATTTAAAAAAAAGACCAAAGTTCTATCAAGTTATAGAGACTTTTAAAAATAAACCTACTTCCCATTCACAAGTGCCTGAAGTTATTTTCTCTATGAAGCAATTGGTAATGGTAATATTTTTCTGTGTATTGAATAAATTGATACATAAAGTGTGGTCTCAATTAATAAACAGCTTCTAGATGAATAATTACTTGATTGTAGATGAGGTACAAAGTATGTTTGTATAAAACAACTCACCAAATCAGCTGCTTTGGAAAATGTTTTCTACATCCACCAGCAAGGCATAGTCATAGATGGTCAGTAAAATGGGAAGCAATCATATCTGATCAATTCCCAGCCATTGCCAAGAGGGCCAAGATGCTGTTATTTCTGAGAGATTTTTTTTAAAAATGTTTGCCTAAAGTATAAACCCTCCCCCCACAATTTAGTGCTTCAACTAAGAATATCACTAGTACAGATAGCCTACTAGTGGAGCTCTGCCAGCTCTCTGCTCCTTTTTCTGCTCCAATCCAGAGTTTTATAATTGGCTGCAGAGACCGATCCTGAAGTCTTAACTAGGGCTTACTGCGGGGGTAAGGTTTATATTGACTGTGCATGTAAAAATCAAGCTTAGGGGTTATTTTTGAGATAGGTTTTATTTTCGGAGAAACACATTTATAAACTTAAGATACAGTTACAAATTATTTGCTTGATATTGTCCATTGGCATTTTCAACAAAAATGTTTTAAATACTAAAAAAGTCAGTATTGTATGACATATAAGGATAAATCAAAAATAAATAAGTCTTTCATGGACGTGAAAATTATAGAAAGCCAAGCTATTCCATTTGAACCAAAGTATACTAAAGTGTTGTACCTGCAATACAGAAAGTTCTCAGGCGCAGTTACAAATCTTCACTTTTCCTATGAATTTATTAGGCTTATTACAGATAGTTCTCGACATACAACCACTCATCTAGTGACCATTCAAAGTTATGATGACACTGAGAAAAGTGACTTATGGCAATTTTTCAGTCTTACAATCTTTGCAGCATCCCCATAGTCACATGATCAAAATTCAGATGATTGGCAACTGGTTCATATTTACGACAGTTAGAGTCCTTAAGCCATGTGTTTACCTTTTGCTACCTTCCAACAAACAAAATCAATGGGGAAGCCAGATTCACTTTACAGCCATATTGCAACTTAATAACTGCAGTGATTCACTGAACAACTGTGGCAAGAAAGGTCAGGAAATGGGGCAAAACTCACTTAATTATCTAACTTAGGAACAAAAATTTTGGACTTAACTGTGATTATATATTGAGAACTACTGGTATTCTATCAGTCTCAATCTCCGATTACTCCGCAAGTGTTTCTGACTCCATCAAGCATGGTTGTTGTTATATGGAGAAATGAAGGATATTCTTTTCACGAAAATCATTAATTTATCTAACCTTGTACTGTTGATAATAACTGACAGCAGCTTTATAGTTTCTGGCAGGCCCTTTCCCCACCCTTAGATTGGATTTACTGTAGGCAATTTACCGAGGTCCAGCTCTTAAAATACAATCTGATAATGGAGGTAAAATACTTTGAACGAATGCAAAATTTGTAGTCCAGTTAAACTTTTGAGCCAAAAGTTTAACTTATATTTTTATCGTTAATAAATAAATAAATATAAGGGACTGGCAACCATATTAATTTCATAAAAGTTCATCTTCCATAATGTGTACAGTTCTATCAGAATATGACAGCTTGGCTTTCAGTTGCATGCTGACAGAAAAAGAAATAAATGCTATGGCAGGTATTCTTGTGTGCTTCCATAAGATCTGAAAGTTTCTTCTGAAATTGAAAGCATGCATTAAACCAACTTTCCTCAGTATGGATTCACTTAGATTAATTAAAACTGCCACTTTTATGTTAACACAATAATAGTGGAACATTTGCAATATATTTCTTGAAGTCTAAATAGTAAGAAACTAATTCATTCAATGATAGAATAGCCTTAAACCAATGTCTTAATAACCACTTATTATTTAATACTGAAGGAGTGGCAACACCACCAATATTTCCCCAACTAACTTCAGCTTTTTTTTTAGCATAGTTAACTAGAAACTTTAACTGGAAACTTTTCACTTGAAGAGGAAAAACTAATTGTGCATCCTAGTCAGATCATATAGTATTCCACAACATCCTACAATTACAAAGTGCATGAAAAGTTTGGCCTAATCAGAATAAATCAATTTCTTAAAAAAAAAATAAGAAAGCATCAACTTTGGTCACCCAAGAAAAAGGTGACTTAAGACAGCCTTTTCCAAGTTAGTGCCTTCCAGATGTTTTCTCATATTTTCAATGACCATTGCAAGCTTGTGTCCATCCTCTAACAATATAATTTTTCTCCACCCACTACTGTGATTAAATATAGCAATATGCAAAGTTGGTTCTGTAATTTCATAAGTTGCCAGAATTGTTTTGCATACCTCGCCTGTAGTTTGAAAGAAACAAAACATCAACCTGCACTCTCCAGTGTGTAATTCAACTGTTGGAAGAAGAAAATTGTCCATGAATAAGAGTTTTAATAATTATTTTTTTCATTACAGGATATTAAAGGGGAGTGGGTTGAAACCCTTCTATCTCAAATGACTAAAATATGATAAAATGGTAGAACTGCATATGCATACTATATACACATATACAAGCATATGTTGGCCAGAAATCCACCCTTATGAAGAAAACTAATTGGCAATTGGAATAGCACAGCAACAGGTTATATTCAGAATATGCAACTATTCCCAATATAATTCATAGCCCATAAGTAATTGTGTTAAGAGACACAAAACAACAAGTTTAAAATTCATTTACAGAGCAAAAAATTTTCAACATAAAATACAGTAGAATAAATCAGCCTCTGCAACTTTTCCAAAATTTAAATATGGTAACAAATTTCATTATCTTAATACTAATCTCAAACGCACTACTCTAATATCACCTCAGCATCTCTAAACATCCTGAAATAAATTGCAAAATATCAAATATTGACTATGATGTATAGAAAGATTAACATTGGAAAAGGCATATTTCCAGACAATCTGGACATTTTGAGCTTGACAAATAATAACCAATATTGTTTTTGTGCCAATACAAATGAAATGTATTAGTAAAATATGCTGTAAGAAATGAATACAAAACCACTGTAGCCACTGCAGTACAGAGGTTGGAATTTCTGGAAACTCTTATAGAACAGCACATTGTAGTAGTCCAATCTACATGTGAATAGGATAGCAGCTAAACCTTTATGAAAAAGGGCCAGGAGGCATGCATCAAAATTCCTAAACCAAGCCAGGTCCTCTACGGGCTAACTCCTGTACCTAAATAATGATTCAGGACTTTCATAGTTGATTTGGCCTTTACAAGAACCAAAGAGAAAAAGCTATGCATTCTCTGCTTTTACCAACTCCAAAATGTCCATTAGCAGTGGTGTATTAACCATTAAGCAGACTAAGGGGGCACCACAAAGTTGAGAATATGGCTTCATTTGTACAGTATGTACAATGTAGGGGGGCACCAAGATTTGTCAGTGCTTAGGGCACCAGTGAGCCTTAATCAGCCACTGTCCATAGGTCCTGTCAGGCATTAAACAACTCAGTGAAAAAGCAGATCCTTTGAAGTTAAAAGAATGTGTATCCTTTCTTCTATTAGGATTGAGTATATACTCCAAATAATCATGTATCTATACATTAAAAATTAGCATTACAATGTACAACATTTAGACATTTCAGCATTGTAATACTAGTTTGTCTCTTGTCAAAAAAGAAATTGTTCCTATTATTAATTCAGTATTCTTTTAATTAAGTCTACCTTATTCATGGACTCATTTCAATTGCATGGACTATTTGTGGGAAAGAAGGAAATTCTGCATCAGTTATCTAGTTGATTATTTGCTTGATATATTTCAGTGATTTATTATTTCAAAGTTGTGTTGACACAACTTTATTAATACTTTACTATTAATAATAATAGTAACTTAGCAAGGGACATAAGAACAAAAAATGTTGAGTGTGGGATATTTGTTGAAAGGTGAGTTAAAAATCAACTAATAAATACTGCCTTTTCAAGTTTTAAGGATGGCAAAGATGACCATCTATTTATGTAAGAAACCAACCAGGCATATAAGAGATTATGTGGTTTGATCATACTGCAAGTATAACATAATTTGAAACATAAATTGGGAGAGATTTCATAACAAAACAAATAACTGTAGAAGAGGTGTTTTCTTCTGAAAAGCAAGAGAAAAGAATAAATACCCTCCATCTGTCCTGGTCCTGTAAATTGCCATATTTTTCAAGGTGGATCTTTTGCATTTTTGTTCTTTGCTGTATGTCTACTTTGTCCTTCTTTACGACAGCTGAGGAAAGTGGGTCTTAATTTGTAAGCCACCTCAAATCCATGTCACAAAAAACAGAGTCTATCTCAATACCTGTTTTTGCCAGCCAATTCATTTTAACCAAAATGTTTTTCCCATGCTGGACACCTCTTTAAAGAGCTGCTTCATCAATCTTTTAACAGAAGCAAAGCACTTTTTCAAATGTTCACATAGACTAATTAATGAATGCAGAGCTGTGTAATTACACCTTGGCAATTGCTTTCCATAATAACTGGAATGGAGAATTTACATTTATAATGAATTTGGGTCTGAGTAATCTTCAATACCCTGAGCAACTGAAAAGGTGTGACAATATCAAGAAAACATGGACCTTTCTGTATTAAAATGTGCTGAATTCAATTCTGTTTTTGTAAAAAAACCAGATTGAATTGTTAAAAAAAGATTTGAAGAAGAATCCAAACTTTTTCTTTGCTCAAGTTTATATTTAGGGCAATATGTACACTAAGAGCTTATGTAATGAAGATAAATTCCTTGTGTGTCCAATTACATTTGGCCAATAAAGAATTCAATTCAATTTCAATTCAATTTCAATTCAATATTACTCCCCTTTATATGACCCTGTAATCCCTGATTATTAACTGGGATGTTAACTGAAGAAAAGAAGTGGCTAATAATTTTCTGGTCTGTTTCTTTAAAACACATCCCTTTAGGATAAAAAAAAGTATTTGTTAATGTGACATACCTATTTTTGTGGTTATTGCTTAAGATATTAGACGCATCTGTAGACTTTCTTCTTTAGGAATAATGCATAATTATTCATAATACATAAGAATAATAATGTATTAGGACATACAGTAATTAATGCCAGAAATTTGCTATGGGTAGGACATCCTTCTCAGTGATTCAGTAGCAAGAGAAGATGAGCAACTGCTCCATTAGAGATTTAGAGAGGATATTAACAAGTACAACTCATAAGCATTTTATAACAAATTCATTCCTACATGATACATACTATAGATCTGTGCTGTCTGACAGGGTTCATACCTCAAAAGAAGTCCCACATCAGACTTACCATCCTGATTTTCATTCTGATTTTTCTTTCACCTGTGCACTCCAATTATGGGGTCATTATATGTAGTAGAAAGAGGAACATCAGTATTCACCTGTCTTGCTTTCTTATACGAAATCATGCAAACTGGGCAAACAGAAAATAAATAAGTCTGCTATATAAATTTATCTTAGTGACTCCAAAATTTGGAACCAATCTTGACATCCCATTTTTTTGAGTGATTATTCCATGAGGATCTAAGATTTTTGAGCAGCAAAGTGTTTTAAGGTACTTTATCCACAATATGTAGCCAGATAATAGACAAATATACAAATAATATACAAGCATACTATAGTTGTCAGGTTTCCAAGTGATGAAATCCATTTTTTAAAAAAAGAACAAAGTCCATCTTCAAAAAAGATTTCTTTTATTTAGCAAAGCATCAAATTGGCAAAGTCCATGGTAATTCCGGATTTGACACAACCCAAAATTACGCCACAATATTACAAGTTGGAAGTAACCCCAAAAGTCACATTCTCCAATAGAAAACACTCTCTTTATCTCCACTCCTCCCCACTTAGGAATGTGGCAAGCCCAAAACCCTTCCCCCCATGACTGCCACAGAGAAAGTAGAAATAATATATACTAAGACTAACTAAAATGGCTACACTTATGTCAATTTCAGGTTTAACAATAGTAGTATTATTTTTTGTCCTGTTCTGAAAGTGGAAATAATGTTCTTTATCAAAGATGAAGAAAGCTTAACTGGCTTTCTTCATCAGAAAGTCAATAAATTTTAGTAAGATTAGAAGCATGTTGTTGCTCCAGAAATTATAAAAATTAGTTACTTTAAAAAATTGTAAAAATATAATCAACACATTAATACACCAATATATTACATACAGACTCTCCAGAAAATTTGGCATTGCATTACACATTCTTTGATAGTATATTAAACCACCCAGATGCTACAATTAAATTATTCTAAAACTGTATGTGGAAATGTTATATTACAATAATGAGATGAACTTCTAATGATATTATAAATGTATGAGATGAGTTTTATTTGACAAAAACTGCAATAGTACTATTTCTGAGATGAGCTGTCTCTTGCTAGATCAGGGGTATCAAGCTCGTATCGTCACATATCATCATTACCTGCCATGTGACATATCGGAATTTTTTTCCCCTTCGCTAAATGGACGGGGACAGAGTCAGTAATAACGTATCCGGTCTGCAGGCCACGAGTTTGACACCTCTGAGCTAGATGAACATTTACAGCAAGTTTAGGCAACCTGATGTTAATTAGGTGCAATGGACTAGAATTCCAATAATCCAAAACTATTGACCAGTATAACTGAGTTTATAGGAACTGTATCCTAAAGCAGGGGTCGCCAACCTTTTGGACCTCAGGGATCACCAAACTCATAATTTTAAATCCCATGGACCACTAACCAGTTTTGTGGGTGTAGCCTAATTGGTGGGTGTGGCTTGGTGATCATGTGACTGGCTGGGCATGGCTACTATGTAAATATTATAAATATTTATATAAATATTGATTTTTTTATTAAAAAAGAGCAACTTTTTACCCAAAATCAGGCAAAGCAGGCAGGCAGATTGAATTGCTCACAGAATCACAGATTCATTCAGAGATCTATCTATCTGCCATCAGCTACCTGAGAAGTTGATAAAGTACATAAAATTTGCTTGCCGTGAGTCAGTCCTTCAGGGAGGTTCAGTTGTGCTTAAAAGCAGAACCAAAGATCTAAAGACTAGCTAGAAAGCAAGAAATGCAACCATTTCCTACTTCCTAGCTCATTTAAATATCCTGGCACAGCAGAACAGCTGATAGTCAAAAAGTAGCAATTTAGCAGGCAAGTTTGCTGGGTAAGGAGTGAGTGGGCGGGGAGGATTCCTGTGGGCCATGTGGGTGGCACAGCCTTGTGTTTCTGTGCAGTCTGGATTAATTGCTTTGAGGAGGTGCTCTGGGTGGGGGGGATTTCTCTGTGGCCCACCAAAATTTTCTTGGGGACCGCTGTCCTAAAATATCTGTAACATATGGCAGTGCTTCTTGGACAGTTCTTAAATTGGCAACATCCTAAACGCAAAATGATCTCTAGTGATTTATTACACACTAAATTCAGCATTCCAGACAGAGTGATAATTAATAGAACTATATATTTCACTTACCTTTACTAAATGCTTTCAGGGCTATATGAATATCCTACTCTATATTGGCCAAGGAGAGTTTTTATAGTTTAAATCAAACTGTGGGGAAAGTCACCTGATACCAATGAGGCTTATTTTCAAGTAAATTTGCACAATGATAAGGTAGGTAATATGCATCTCACTGTATCATTAGTTGTGACCCTACCATAGCCCAATTTTATCCTTTATTTATTTATTAAATGTATATGCCACTCATCTCACTCTGAAAAATGACTTATAAACTAAGCTAGCATGAAGAGTATTGGGAAGTACCCAGCCTGGTTGGGAAGAAGGATCAATCACAAAGTTAATGTGAAAATACTGCACAACTGCAAAAGAGCTAGGATAAACATCACCCCTCCCCCAAGTTCCTGGAATCCTTATCTAATTGTTCTCAAGAGGCTGCCAGGTCAGGGAAATTCCTGTATTATAAGCAGAACATAATAAAATAGTTAGCTTGAACTCTGCAAGTGTGGGTCAGGTAGTTCATGTCTGACAAATAGGCAGTAAATGTGATTTATAATTCTTAATTGGTAACTCTTAGTTTGAGAGTTTTTAATAAATTTCAATCTCATAGAAACGTACTAAAGAAAAGAGATTCTACATTTCCTTGCACAAAATAAGAAAGGACCATGTCAAGTCAACCTCCCTGTTATTTTCAGACACATAAATTAAAGATCCTTGAAAGCTGTCAGCATTTGCTTGAACATATCTCCAGTGGATGGCAGCTCATCACCTCAACTATCTTCTTTGGTAAATGGTAAAAAGTAGCTGTTGAACTATTTTTTTACTGTTAGGAAGCACTTACAAAGCACAGTGAGAGAGAGAAAGAAAGAGATAGAGAGAGAATAAATGCATGAAAATTCTGTTGCTGATCTAATCTATCTGGAAAAAGCTGGACTGTAGATTATTGTTGTTGTATTTTCCTCCATTGAAACAAGGGACATTATGAACAAACAGCACATGAGCAAAGGTCAGCAAATGCAGGCATTTTGACCTACCTTGAATAACAACATTAACCTATCTTCTTGGATTCCTTTAACCTGCTTATAGCATTTTGACTAAACATCAGGGATGATGATGTTGCTTCTATTATAGTCAGAGAACAAAGCTAGCTCTTACAGTAGAGTATACAGTAAATCCAAGGATAAATTGTTGGGTATCAAGAAGTCATCCTTTTATTTTCCAAACCATGAGAAATCAGAACAAATAATCCAGTTTAATATGGTAATAATATAACAGGATCCAGTATCATACAAGCAGACTTGCATGAGCATGATGGATTTTTAATCTGCCTAACACTTCACATTGTCAACATCCATTCTGGAAAGATGAAAGAACATCTGCAGATTCTGAGAGTGGATGGGAGCTGAAATCAACTTGCCTAGTTTCACTAGCAAAAGCACATAACTGGACAACAACCAATACATCCATTTACCACCCAGTAATAACATAAGAAAGCAAAATATGATCTGCCTAGATAACTATTTGAGTGTTACTCTGAAAGTTTCAAAACATTGATAATAATGTCTTTAAAATCCTTTGTAATAGAAGATTTAGTGAGAACAGTATTTGAAAATGATTCAAAAACCATTATTCCCATGGCTGACTAACTTCCTTTGAGAACTTTGGTTTATAATACCTTCCATATTTGAAAACACTAAGGCACTTCATTTAAATGTATTTCATGGTATCTTTTCATTGATTCCTGTTCTGAGTGAAAACCATAATTTGATATAATTATTCTCCCAATATATGCTGCTATTTCAAAGGAACCAATAATTTCTTTTCAAGTTCTCTGGGGCAACTCAGACACTTGGCAAGATGAGATGACATGCCTGCATCATTGGTTTAGCACATTTTAAAAATATGTTTTAAAAAGTATGGATTATTCAGCAAGAACTACATGAGCTAATAAAAAGCTCAAATCACAAAAATATCAAGCAACATATGATGAATAGAGCAGACTCATCTACCTTGACAATGAAGTGCCAAAAGGAGAAATGTCTTGCCAAGTAATAAACTAATACATAATTAGTGAGTGTACATCAAAGTACCTTGTGCCTCAGGGAAGTTACTGCATTGCCATTTGCCTGACATTAAGGTGGAAGAGAAGGGGGAGAAACGAGCTGGATTAAAGCAACTACTGGTACTACTATCTGGTTCAATTAAATTACATTTCTGAATCTAATCACAAGCGGAGGGTGCTAGACTATAAATCCTAAGCAAGGATATAAAAAGCATAAAAAAGCTTGTTTTAGTTCAATTCAACTCTTTCCAGACGTGCCTGTGATCACTCCATTACTCATATCCCATCATTCCTCAACCCAAGAAATTTGTCTTCACAGCACCAGTTTCAGCTATTTCTATTTAGTGTTGAGGAAGAAAGGAAACCTCATAAAGTCTGGAGAACTTTTACTTTTCATAGCCAGATGGCTATGATTTGATTAAGTATAAAGCTTCTCAAAATTGAGAAAAAATAAATTGAAATTGGAAGGTCTTTTTGCATACTGGCAACTTTGCCAGCCACAAGTGGTTCTCCCTAGCATTTGAGAATATTTTTTCCTTATTCTTCAAATAATGTAGTATTGCAGCATCCTTTAAGGTTTTTGAATAGTTTTACAGCTGTTAAGTTACTAATGGGAACTTCATGTGTTTGTGCCCAGCATAAGTGCTGTCAGGAAGGAACCAAATGTCAACCAGGGGTATGCAGCAGTAGCCATAAATATTCTTTTGAACATTTACCATCTGGAACCCAAGATTACAGCTTGACAAAGAGCTGGACTAGCTGAAGGGCATTTTCCCTCCCCCTCTTTTAAAGAAGTCCCATCAGGTCAGCAATGTAAAAACATGGTTTCACATTCAATTTCTTCTACTGTGTCTTATCAAACAGAAATACAGCACCCAGGTTTTCTGGAATTTGCAAAGAAAATGATAAGACTGCAACGATTGGCACATTTAGCATCAGATGAAATTCTTTATACTGCTTAAATTTGCATATTCTGTTATGCCAAGGTGGATTTTTCTAAATTTGAACTTTATGCATCGTGCCAGCCTTGTGACCACATGCTGAACTGTAAGGTGTGGGTTCTGGCTTAAGCTTTGTTTGCACAATATGCTAGCCTTTAGTTAACTAGGACTGGTGAATTATCAACAAAAGACAGTGACTCATAACTAGCCACATTGATCAACAAGGCAGTCATGTTTTAGCCTTGTGTTTTGTGTAACCCAACCAAACACTTTTTTTTTCAACAGAATGTTTTTTGCCAGACCATTTTTCAATAGGAAAAAAAAAAACCCACGCCTTAAGCACATGCAGTAAGAGACTTACCTTTGCAATATATGTCACAAGGTTAGGCTATAAACTTCAGCTGTCTGGAATACAGCTAGAAAGAAGTTGCACTGCATCTGTGCACAAACTTCAGGCTGGTAATTATACCATTCCTGCCCGCGTTTTAACAATGTAGTTATCAAATTCTAAATCTGCACCAAATTTAGGCTGTTTGGAAACAACTTACTTATGTTTCTGTATATCTCTCATTGATGCATGGATGTCATACATTTACAAGTGATCTTCTTGTCAGTGTTAGTATCTAGGAAAGTTTATATCACATCTTTGAGCGGAGTGGAAAACTAAAAACGTCATCTTAGTCATTTCACTCACCTAATTAGCAGTTTCTGATACAAACACAGACACATACTTCTGGAGGAGTTTTTTTTTAAGGATATTTTCTTGCAATGGCATGCATCAAAAATTAAAGCCAACAAATATATTTGTAAGGGGAGACTGATATATCAAGTTTCACCTTCAAGCTGTATGGATTCTTTGATGCTTGGTCAGATGCCAGAATCACAAATCATTCAACAGACCCATATCCCATCATCTAGCTGCCCCAATAATTTTTCGGAAAGTACACAAACTTTAGCATTTCATGCACAGCAAATTCGAGCTACAAAAGCACAGAGAAGTGAGAGCCTTTCTTCTGTATTCATGAGAAAATGCAGGAATTATATACATTCATCTTTGGGGGGAATTATCATTTAGCAACACATTAATAGGGACACTGGCTTTCACATTCTCTACATGAATACCTACCCTAATTCTAACCTGTCCAATTAGCATCCCTGAGAATTCTACTTAAGTAGCTCTCTTCACCTCTTGAATCCTCTGCAACCGCCTGTTTAATGAGGTATTAGAGCACCTGAAGTGAAACCATTGCATCACAAGACATCTAGTGGAAGTTCAGGTAACCAAGCATCCATGTCCAGTTAGGTTTCTGCTTCTTCTTTAATCACCATATTTAAAAAAAAAAAAAAAACCTCTCAAGTTTAATTAACACTTCAGATAGCTTGCTTAGAATCTATAAATAACCGTTAGATTCCAATGACTGTTAGGATGACACTTAAGTTTGCAGCCGCTGGTAAAACTTTCACAAATAGATCTTCACGCGAATTACACCCCACCGCTGTGTCGCAACTGCGCGGGGAACGACTCCCAGCTGCGGGGCGGTTGCTGTCTTGAGCGTCTCCTTCCTTTCGCGTGGAAAATCCACGCGGAAACTCTGCCAAGATCCTGGCATCCCCCCCACCAGCCCTCTTTTCTCCCCCCCCCCNCTTTTCCCCCCCCCCCCGTCTTTCGGGGAACGTCAAAGAACAAACAAATGCGCGCTGCTCTACGGCCAATTTGAACAGCCTTTATAATGACCCTCTGTCCAAAAAGGCCCCTTTCCCGGAGAAACATAACGCCTGGGGATGAGCCGGTTTGGAAAACTGCCTGCGTGCAGTCGGAAGACGTATCGCACCCCAGCAAAACCACTGGCGAAGTGAAGTGCTCTTTCACCACCACCCCCGCCCCGCATCAGAAAGCTCAGAAAATTACACAGAGCGATCCAACCGGGGGAGCGTGTGCACGCGGGAGACACGCGTCGTCCACTCCCGCCCGCGGGCGCGAGAGCTTTCTTCATCGACGCCTTCCCTGGCCTGACCCCGAATCGCGTCGCGGAGCGCGTTTGGTCTGCGGGGACAGGCAGGCACCTCAGGCTGCCCAACCTCCTCTGTTCGCTCCCCGGCGGCGGCGCTGAGGCGGCGTTTGACAAGTGAACCACGCGCGCGTCCCATTCAAACAGGAAGGGGGGGAGAGGGAGAGAGAGAGAGAGAGGCGGGAAGGAGATGAGGGGAAAAAAAGGGGGACTCGCTCGACGCCTCCTGCGCCCCTAACCTGGAGAGCGGCTGCTGCTGTCGTTGCGGGGGGGTGGCGCGGGAAGGCGCCCCTCTTCGAGCCCCGGTCTTCCCCCCCCCCCACCTTCCCAAGCGAGGAAAACAAAAAAAACACCTTGGCTGATGAAGTTGGGAAGGGGAGACCACACAGCTCCGGGTCGGCAGCCTTCGGCTCCCCTAATCCCCACTCGAAGGAGATGACACGCTAACCCCCCGACCATCTGTTTTAAAACACCTCCTCGACCCTCTTGGCCCGCGCGTGTGTCAAGACGCGCTCCCAATCCGCCGGCGCTGGGTGGCTCCGGAGCCAGCGTGAGGGTGTGGTGTGTGTGTTGGGGGGGGGAGAGAGGACGGAGGGAAAGCGCGAGAGAAACAAAAAACAGGCCGGCGGTCGGAGCGCGCCCTCCGCCAGTAACCTGAGAGTCGCCGCAAGAAAAAGCGGCTGTTAAAAAAGAAAGTGGCGGGTTTTTTTTAAGGGGGGGAAGGTAGAGGGAGGGAGAGGGAATCCCCTCCTGCTGCCGGGGCGTCGGGCTGGGGTGGAGCGGTCGGCGTTGACCGTCTCCCCACTTTTTGCATTTCCCCGAGGATCCGCCGTTGTTCGCTGCACGAGAGGAAAGAGCGCGGCGAACTTCCTCAGCGGAAAAATCCACTGAGAAAATGACCGGGGGGCGTGCGGGCAGTGGGGGTGGGAGGCCGGCGCTGAGGGAAAACGTCCCACTGGGGCAGGAAATGAAGAACTGGAGGAGAAGCTTGTCCTGCTGCTCTTTTGCACCAACCTGCCATATGAGTGTTATTACAAAATCCCAGTCCGCTTTCCCTGCATGACCGCGGGCGATGCATTCTGATCTTCCAGGAGAAAAGGGGGAGAATCAAAGTTGGCTCCCTGCCCCATATACAGGTGTAAATTCAACGCGATGCGCTCCCATCGGGACTGATTTCTGCAGTGGCATTCCTTTTTCGTAAGATAAGCGTTTCTGAAGTCAGTAGGGCTCGTTTTTGGGATCAGTTTACAATTACACCATTGCTCTGTGCACTCATTGTACCACCAAGGGGTTTTATCTGAAAGGGGGGGAGGGTTGTCAACCAGTCGTAACTTGGTACTTATTTAAAATTAAGCAAACAATGTAAGTCACTTTGCTGTAGTGGTTAAGGCTAGAAATGGGGCTTGACTGTATTTTAATCTTCCTTGTGAAGAAAAGCTACCTATGTAATTTTGGAGCCATCTCTCTGTCTCTTACTTGAAGATATACAATTGAAATAACGTTCAGGGAAAATTACTGTTGCGGATTCTTGTGTGGGACTGCAGCCTGTGATATTTATTTGTAAAGCAGAACTAATCATCCTAATATACATTATAAAATATGTAAACCAACAGGATCTTTTTGACCTGCTTTCTAATGCTATAATCTGGTGTGGACTTTAAAAAAAAAAAAGGCTGTGGGATTTTTCTTACATNGCTATAATCTGGTGTGGACTTTAAAAAAAAAAAAAGGCTGTGGGATTTTTCTTACATTCCAAAGTGTCTTAACACTTAGGTTGAATCTGCATTTCACATGATGGTAACTGTTGATTTCTTTGAACTGGGGAATTCTAAAAAGAGAACTGTCATTAAAAATGCAAATCTAACTTGTACATGTTAACTGTTTTCCATGCTTTGTGCATATTTTTTCTAATGTGGTTGATTTGTACGATCATTGTGTCTCAATGAAAAAATATTTTCGACTCACCAATGCTATTTCATAAAATATTGAAGAAGGTATGTTTTGTGCCAGATTAGTGATGTGAAAATGGAGAAAATGAATATTTCATTTGCTTTTATTTCTTCCCAGAAGTGATTATGTGACCTCTGCTTCAACCTATTAAAAGAGCAATGCTTTCACAAATGCTGTATAAACTAAAACATAATCCCTAATCTTCTAAACTCAGATAAACAAGGAACTGGACAATATGTTTGAGAAACGTAACGGGCAAGGTCTTGATAAACTTTGTTGAGTAGTGTAAAAAAATACCAATTAATGCATTTTTTGAGGCAAACTTTATTTCTTACTGGAATGTGGCCCATTTGGAAAGTTTTTAAGTGTTGAGGGAGTTTTAAAACTATTTTACACTTGCTTGAATAATCTAGTTTGTTTGATATTTGCATGTTCTTAAGTACCAAATATAAGAACCCGTGAAATTGCAGACTTCAGATTCACCTCTATCCTGTCAGTAACACTACATCCAAAGCATATAGTAACTATTCAAAGAATATCTAAAATACTATAAATACTGGAAACAGTATTAAAATCTGGGTGTGAATTTAAGATGCAGACATGGAATGAATAAAAAGAAAGCTTTTATTTGCATCGTGAAATAATGAAGATACTACTGCTAAAGTACCAGAAAAGAAAAGTTAAAGAAAAATAGAAAGGAAAAAACACACAGAAATGCATTTCGATATTTACAGCATTTATACTTCCAAACATATTTTAACCTCTGCCCCTATTAAATCATGTTACTGTTCCTGCTATAATCTATCCTATCTAATTATAAAAATCATAAATCAAAAATTCATTTTTACACAAAATGTCCAGAAGAGCTTCCTGTCAGCAATAAATATAGATGAGGTCTTTGGTCAAAGAAGTTAATTTATTCTAATTCAAAAGATCTTTTAAGCAGACTGTGATATCAAAGTCTCTTCATATATTCATGTTCTGCACTTGAAGTTATTGGATATATCAAAATGGAACAAGTAAAGAATCCAGCCAGCACATGCAGGCAAAAGTAATATATTGTTTAAAAGTAAACTGAGTCAGAGGCAACATATATTTGCATATTATCTGCTAACTCCATGTTTTTTAGAGATTTGGAAAGAGATTATTATAACTGCTTTAGTCAAACAACCCACCATAAATGGTGAAGAGAAAATGAAATCCTGACTAGGTCAGAATGACCTTACTTTGATCAGATTTGAAACAAAGTACTGTAAATTATACTTTCAGTAATAGATCAAGGTAATTCTAAAGCACCAACTCCATTGTTGGTAAACTCACTGTTGTAAACTACCTTTTCCCACATTTAATATGGACTTTTAATTTGGCAGACCATTTAATTCTGTAATTTATGCTGTCAATACTAAACTTTATATTGTATTGCCAAAATTCTTTTTTCACAAGAGGAAAATACAAATAAACTTGGTACTTGCAGAAATGTAATTAAATTCAGTTGGGTGAGAAACTGGGATGGGGAATCAATATTGTCACTCAGAGGCAGAACATCTATTCTGCATGTAAATAATTATACTAAGTTCAAATCCTAGTATTTTATTGCTGCTGCAGTCAGATTTTGAGCAGTTTGCAACATCCATCAATACAAACTACATGTATTGTATAACAAAACCAAATAGCATAAGAAATTTAACATATATAGTAGGAGAATTATGTAACCTGTAACATTAGTTCATGTGACAAAAGATTTGCCCCAAAAAGTTCATATTCCCAGAGAGAAGCTATTTCAAAGTGAAGGAATCCTATCCTCACCTTACTGATTGGATGGGTTAAAATCATGAGTATTGCAAACACAGTGCCAAGAGATGTAATGCTTTCATAGTTAAAAACAACAGTTTGAAGTACATCTAGAAGCAAATAGTGCAGAGAGCCAATGCAGGGCCTGGTGCATGGATGTGTGCCAGTCAGCAGCCAGCTTTCAAATACTGGACCAAATGAAATGTTTGCACAGCCTTCAAAGGTAGCTTCATGTACAACACATGGCAGTAATGTACACTGGTGGGAAAGCAGGCATAAGAAAGCAGCCATAAGATTGCAAGATTCTCATGCTCAGGTAAAGCTATAACTAATGCATCAGCTGGACAAAGACTGTTTATCCACCTGTCCATATCCATCCACTACCAGTAGTCATGAGTCTAGAACTGTCCCCAAATTGTAGGCTGTTTCAGCAGCAACTGTGACACTTGATTAAGAATCACACCAAAGAACAAACAGCCACTCATTAAGCCCCTGTCACACAGCACCAACGGATGGAAAGAGGATGTAAAACGGAGAGAAACACTTGCCATCCGTTGGGTTGGTTAACGGCGATGCCATTCTGTACTCATTGCCTTGTCCGTTTTCATCTCTCAACAATGTCCGCACGCCCGTGCTATTGAACATTCATCCGCTCAAAAAGGTTTTTGAAGCTGCACAAAATTTTGAGCGGTAAATGTGTCCAACGCGTGCCGTCTTCTGGGTCATCCCGCAAGTGATGCACTACGGGGCAACATCCGTTGTCATTACCGTTGTCATCCGTTAACGTGGTCGCATAATAGTCCGCGGTAGGC
>BHFT01037847.1:0-44499 GCA_004320025.1 Laticauda laticaudata
CCTTTTGAGAGCGGATAACAACAGATGGAACATTTTTCTCGTCCACTGTGTCCTTTTTACAAACATTTTGCATCCGTCAGCCAGTGTAACAGGGCCTTTATAGTCAGAGCAACACCTCTTCTGCATGACCCACTTTAATGATTAATCTCATAGCATCTGTTTGCTTTGAATAAAAAGCATTTTTTATTTTGCATTAGAGATAATTTTGCAAATCATTCATCAGAATTATTGGTGTTTAAAAAAAACAGAAACTTTTGTTTACGGGGCACTATTTAGAAGAAAACAATGTAAAACTTTTATACAAAATATGCTAACTATTACATTTCAGAATTACATTACTGACTTCAGAAACAGTGTAACATCCCTTCTGTTTTCAACCAGGCATGTCTCAATCAGATAATTCCACTAGATCAGTGGTTGCCAACCAGTGGACCGGGAACCACTGCTGGTCTGTGAGAAAATCTTGGTGGTCCACAGAGAAATGTCACCCCAAAAGCAGCCCCCAAAACAATTAATCCAGGCTGCGCGGGAACACAAGGCTGTACCGTCCATATGGCCCGTGGGAACACAAGGCTTGTGTTGTTTGAATTGTGAATAAGAGGTAGTGAGGGGAGGGGGAAAGGGCGGAGGAGAGGAACTTGCCCCATGTGCCCAGCCTGGCCACCGGGCTGCTTGTTTCCACTTCTTTCTTCTTTGGCTTTTGGCTGTATGCAAGGAAAGCAGCAAAAGTATTTCTTTCTCTCCCCAAACTCTGCCAGAAATGAGTCTTTGGGACCCCGTGCAACAAGTCTCACAAAGACTCATTTCTGGTGGTGTTTGGGGAAAGAGAAAGACTTCTGCTGCTTCTGCTGCTTTCCTTGCATGAAGCCAAAAGTCTCTCTCTCTCTCTCCCCGAGAATGGAGCTGGAGAGGGTATCCTTTGATCCCAAATAAAGAATGATTGATCGGTAGGAAAACGGGGTGTGGAATTTTCCTGCAAACTTTTTTTTTGGGATTTCTCCAGGGTCTCTGATCTGTGGGATTTAAATTTATGAGCTTGGTGGTCCCCGAGGTCCAAAAGGTTGGCGACCCCTGATCTAGATAGTTCTTGCTTTACTGAACTGACAAGACAATGCAGTCTTTCTTTTCACACAAAACTTACTCATAACAGGAATGATGTCAGTATAAGGCCTCATCGGCCTCTTGGGGTAAACCATATAGGAATCACAACCAGATGAGCTAATTCTACTTTACTGTAATGCTATTTTGATAGAATGTTGGAAGTTTGAAAGAGCAATCCCTCCCCACCATCTCCTTTACAGCCTGAGAAACTAGGGAAGGTCTCTTCTCAGCCTCTTGCCCCCACACCCTATCCAGTTTCAGGTTTTGCCGCCCTTTCATTTGACTACAGGTAGTCCTTGCCTTACAACAGTTCATTTAGTGACTGTTTGAAGTTACAACAGCACTGAAAAAGCGACTTATGACTGTTTTTCACACTTAAACTGATCATGTGATTAAAATTCAAATGCTTAGCTACTGACCCATATTTACAATGGTTGCAGTGTTCCAGGGTCATATGAACTTTGCAACCTTCTGATGAGCAAAGTCAATGGAGAAGCCAGATTCATTTACCTACTATGTTGCTAACTTAATAGTTGCAGTGATTCACTTAACAATGGTGGCAAGAAAGGTTGTAAGCGGGGGCAAAACTCACTTAACAAATATCTCATTTAGCAACAGAAATTTTGGGCTCAATTGTGGTTGTAAGCCAAGGACTTTCTGTATTCCTTTGGTAGTGTCTCTTTGCTCTTTTGTCTCTTTCAAAATCTTTCCCAAATACTATTACAGGATTGATCATTTTTCATTCATTGTTATAATTCAAATAGTGCAGGAAAGATTTATTATTGTTTGTAAATTCCATTTCACCTCATGTAACTATGGATGTGAAAATTCTGGTTTGAGTCCCAAGGCATTTAATTGAACGCTCAATGGGGTTTTATAATGTTCTCATTAGCATAGTGTCTTAATGTCTGCCATTAGCACTTTAAGCAACATTAACATACTATATAAATGGAATGAAATTAGGACTATAAGTGTCCTAATTCTATAATCACAAATGTTTATACATATGAACTTATACAGTATAATTATAGTCACAAATTGGATTTGTTCATAAAAAAGTAGGTCTTATTTCGATGTCACTTTTCGTATCTCTCTCTCTCATATATAGATTTGTTCAGCATCAACGGGTGTGCTGAAAACTGTACTTCTCCAACACAGCCATTAATGTTCATTAACTATCAAAACTAAATAAAGGTTGGCAATTGGCATACAGTTAAGTCACATAATTTAAGAAGCAAGGGCAGGCAATGATATGTTCACAAGGGAAAAACCTCTCACTTCATATGTATTTTTTTGTGAATTTGGAAATAGGGCAGGGGTAATCAGAAAGCTATATAAGCAGGAAGCATTAAATGGGAAGTGGAATGAAGGAAACCAGATGGATTATGTAAAATTAGCCTTTTAAGATTAATTAACACTTCATTGTTTAAAACAGCACCGTATAATCACATCAAACTTGGCCAGACTTTTTATCAATGTAGCATGCCCAAAGTCCAGCAACTGCTGTTCTAAAAAAGTATTACAGGTTATTGTTAGCCAAACAAATAGCAATAAACAGCCCAACTAAACCACCAAGACCACTCCCACTAACACTGATAGGGGCATGCCATTAGAATATAAGTTGAGAGCAAACCCCACTCTTTACTGATGATGTTACCTAGTTTGGTAATGAAACGCCTGCAAGAAAATCACCAACCAAGGACCCCACAATTTCATCCTGAGCTGCTAATGTTCTCTACTATTGATAGAAAAGTGTATTTCATAAATAATATTGTGTTACTAGATATTACTGCAGGGAAGGCTGTTCAGGTGAACCAAGGCTGATAATGACTCTGACAGTGAAGCTGTCATCAGCGCCATGCTTAACATTTTAGAACAAGCAAAGAGCACCCGAGCCCTCTCAAATGCACATTCCTCAAGCCAAATTCTATGCAGATGCTCAGGTCAGGGTTGTCCCAAAGATGCTTTTTCAAGAGGCAAGTGGACGTTCTGGATTTTCTTTGAAGACGTTTCGCTTCTCATCCAAGAAGCCTCTTCAGATGAGAAGTGCAATGTCTTCAAAGAAAAAAGAGAAAGCCCAGTCGCCACTTGAAAAAAAAAAACACCTTTGGATTCCTCAACCCACGAACACATCCACCATACAGCTTACCAAAACAAAACCCGAAACCCGATCAAGTGAACTTGAGTCCCCGCATCCGGCTTTAAAAATCAACTTCTTCTGTCGAGTCTTTACAATTAAAAGACGGGCACACACGTGTCTAGCAGAGTACCGTAGGCTGAACACGCTTCCCTTCTTTCCCTTTCCAAACCACCGTGGAAATATTGCTCCCGCAGCCCCGTCTCGTCGGTCCAGCTTTCCTTCCACCACTAGGTGTTGCCCTGATACCAGACTCAAGATTGTAGTTGACGAAACGACCGCATATCCGAAATCCGAATCTACAGAACCACCGCGGTCAGATTCGTTTCCTTGTAAAACAGCTTAACACCCCCCGCTTTTTTTCCCGTCGAGCGCCTCAATGAGGCGTTAGAATAGAGACTCTCCCGTTTCTTCTCCAGTCTTTTGGGGGCTCCGGCTAAAGACGGTGGTTCCCAGCCTTTCCCTCCCACGGCTCCCTTTGTTCTCAGCACAAGCTTCGCTGTCTGAGAAAAAGAGACCGGTAAGCAGGAAAAGAAAGGCCGGGGCCGTTTCAGAGACCCTAAAGTATTTCGGCCTGGACGTCATCGCAAAAGATAGACGACCCAATGTCACCCCACGAGTGCTAACAACACCCATCCCAGGTCTGCGAGATTTCGCCTTTCGCTCCAGTTATCTGGGGCGGCTGCTGCTTGCTGCTCACCCCACCCCACCCCGTCCCGCCTTCCTCTTCCAACGCCTTTCAGCGCCGCACGACAATCCGAGATTGTCAATGGACAGCTGGACGAGGCAGGCGGAGACGCATCCGGCCCCGGGGTACCACGCGACTCCCGCGCCGGGCAGCCAGGTGCCCCGGAGCACGTGCTCTCCCGCCTACAATGCCCCGCCCTCCATGTTGGCAATTGTCTGTGGCGGGACCGGGTTGGGCCGGCCGGGGCGGGGAGTCACATGAGCAGCTGCCTGAGCTTGTCCTCCTCGGTTGGCGAAGAGCTTCGGCTGGGCCTGGCGGGGGCGAGGCTTCCCTTGGCCGCCAATTCCTCCTTCCTCCCCCTCCCCCCCCCAACTGCTTGGCTAAGCCACAGGTTTGAGGGAGCAGCGGCCGAGCGACCACCTGTGAGGAGCATGCGCGCAACGAAGGTAACCTCCTTCTGGTCCCGAGTTTAAGCTTCCGCGGTTCCGTCGCGGGGTTTTCTTCCACCCCACCCCACCCCCTTCAAACGTTGCTGCCCTGAGGAAGTACACGAATGGATGGGTCGTTCTGGGTTGTGAGAGGGGGTTGTGTTAGCCTCTCTCTAGCCAACCTGAAAGCGGGGCAGCCTCTCCTGGAATAATTCACCTCTTTGCCAGTCAGAGTTAAACCGGCTTGAACCAAGAGTTGCTCTGAAGAAAAAGACTCGATCAAGTGCCCTTCCTAGGAGGAAAATGGCCTTGAAGGGGGAAAAAAGACATCCCTCATTTTCTGCATTCCTGTCAGAGACACGATGGTCCATGTGAGGCAAATGGTAGCTGTAAATTTCCTCCTATTCATTTGCTTGCAGAAGGAATGGGGTCACAAGTCCTGTAGAAGAGCAAGTGGATTGACTTGTTGGGTGTCTTTCTGAAAGGGAAGATATTCTGCTTCAGATGAGGAAGCAACTGCTGCTTTTGTTTTGAAGTATTTTTCTTTAAAAATAAGTACCTTTAATATATAAGCAGTAACTTTTTTTTTCAAAAGCTTTTTCTGACCATGAAATCACATGTTGGGTTCATGGCAAATATGAGTAAGCAAACTCATGGCTGAAAGGGAGTCTCAAAATGTCTTACCAAATACAGTCAGTCCTCAACTTATGATCATTTGTTTCAAAAGTGACTTACAGCTGATGCTGCACTTTGACTGTCATGGTATCACCATAGTCACATGATCAAAAGTTGGGCTCTTCCCAACATGTATGTATAATGGTTGCAGTGTTCCCAAGACCTCATGATCACCATTTGAGAGCTTCCCGGAAAGCAAAGGCAATGGGGAAAGCTGAATTTGCTTAATGACTGTGGCAAAAAGGACATAAAATTGGGATGCAAGTCACTTTTAGAGATTGTATTGTGTAGCCATGAAAATTCCTGTCCCAACTGTATTTGTAAGTCTAGAACAACCTAAATACAGGTTGTTACATCTTGATACAATCAAGATACAGCCCCGCAATTTAGTTGTACAGGTAGCACAACTTGTCAAATTAAAAAGAAAGATATGGGTCAAAGAAGGATTGTGGGGGGGGTGTGAATTGTGGTACTATAAGTCTTTTGCCTTTACTGTGGTTTTATATTACTTGTAATTCACATAAGGCCTTTTCAACATTATTGGAAGTAATTTTGAGCTGCATTTAACACCAATGTGGGGAATTGAGCAGGAACGTCTTAAAATTTTATTTGCTAGGATTTTTAATTTTTAATCACACTGATTGGAATGGAACCTCATTGTATTGTTTCCAAATTTAATTTTGTTTTGATGAAAAATTACCAGTTAGCTGCTAATCATATGCATCCAAGTGATCAGAATTATACACACCTCATTTTTATTTGCTAGTTACTTCGAGAAGCTTAAAAGAATAGCTATTATACAAGATGTTAAATACAGTGATTTATTTCATTAATTTAGTTCTTGCAAACATTGGAAGCAATTTCATTTGTGAGGGCTTTGCTTATGGGGATGATTTACTAGTTGTTAGTGTAGACCTACATAATTATTCCTAGTTAGCTGAATTGAATATTGCTTAAATGAACCTTCTTACAAATGTTAAAGTTGTATTTTTGTTTCAAAAAATAAGAAAATATGATTTTAAGTGATCAGTGTTTTTGTTTACTTTTCAGTCTAGGACTGTCATTTTCTATCAAGTGCACAATGTCAGAAATTCTTTGTTGCAGCATTTCTTAGTTTAACTATACAACAAGCTCTTTGGCTTGAAAGCAAGAAGATGCTTCTGAGTCCATGAAGACATTAATGTAGTCCCTATTTATTCCTTATTAAACCAAATGTGTGCTTTCTTGGGATTGCACAACACCAGCAGAGGACATTCACCGAATCTGAGAAAAGATGTAGCTGCTTTAAAAGAGTGCAGATAGGTGTTATGTTCATGCAACTTCCAGGCTCCAAAGCATCTTTTTGTTTTCAAACCTAAAGTCCTTAACAACCCAGTTTCTTACATGGAATACAATATTTTGTCAGCACCGAACGTATTAAATTGCTTATGGTTATGTCTTCTAGAGGCACAGGCACCTTTTCTTATGACAATATGATAGTGATCAGTAAATCATAATGCTTCATTCCTGGTATGTCGCAAGATTATTGAGTGAATTGTGTTCCTTACCATGCTATAAATTCTGTGCCATAGCACAAAACCAAGAAAAAGGTGTAGAAAATAGTCCTATCTGTACCTTACACTTAACATTTCTTTTTTAAAGGAGGATATTCTGTGAAATCAAAGGAAATGGATCTAGTCTATTTGAAATGCTTGCTTCAACAACCTAATGGAAGAGTCTTTTTGAAGATTGTGGCAGCAGTTTTTTAAATTTTTGAGCTTCTACCTGCTATGGAACAAAGGGAGAATCAAGAAGCATCCTCATCAGAGATTCAAGATGATAGCAAAAGCAATACAAGACTTCTGCCTAGCCTGGCTGCTACTGTCAAAGGGGAAATAAAGAAACATGCAGTTACAGATGACTATAAAATCTCTAAACGGGTTTTGGGCCTTGGTATAAATGGAAAAGTATTGGAATGTTTTCACAAAGTGACAGGACGGAAATGTGCTTTAAAGGTATGTAGAGATGATTCATCCTTATTTAGCTGTCAATTTTCCTTACTTTGATATATAGGCTGAAAGCAATTGTTGAGGCCTAGGTAATAAAGTATTTATATTAGAAAGTCTAAATTGCCTTTCCCAGCCTTGTGCTCTCCAGAAGTGTTAGAATTCACAACCAGCACAGCCATGATTCATAGCCAGGAGAGTCAAAGGTTACATTACTGGGGATGTGGATTGATAGCAAAACCAACAATATTCAGATTCCAGGATTCCTTCATATCAACCTTATTTTTAAATTTAGAACAAAGCCCAGGGATATTTTTGTTTATACACACTAAAACAAATGCTGTTGCTTGCTTTTTTCTGTGATAATTAAAATGCCAATAATTTCTTGTGGAGGAATGAATTTTGAAAATCTGTATATTAAATTAACCTATGTTAAGAAATAGAAAATGATTGAAGCCGCTTTTAGAGAAACAAAATAAAAAATGTAATAGGTTTTTTGGTACCTATAACATTTGTTTGGAATAAAATTTATTTGTAGTTATTAAATAATTTCTGATTTTTTTTGTTGGAACATTTATATTGAAAGATTAAATATTGTACTGCATGGTGTTCTTGTACATGGAGAACTGACACTGAAGTCAAAATAGGACCATGATTAATAACTCAGCTAGAATCTTCATGACAGTTAAGGATAATGACATTAAAATCACCAAGTGTGTACATTATACCTTTATGGAACTTAATTATGAATAAAATGGGCCTTAGCTGTCAAGTACCATGTAAACAGAAGTTACAATGAAATGTAAAGTAGGATGAATAGAATGGGAATGCAGATTTACATGTTTTCTTATAAGTATCTCTATTTGAACTTTAAGGCTTTGGAGAAAATTGGATAAAGCAAGTCATGAAGAGATGTAACTTATTACAAATTGCCCTTTTATGACCCACTATGTATCTGGTAGACAAGCAAGTATCATCGTATCATGAATTCTTTCTCTTATTACTTAATCTTAATAATCTCCAGTTTTTGAGTTTATTTGCCTAATGGTAGAACAATAAGGCAGGTACTATTGATATACTCCCTGTCACACAAGCATTTTCCTGATTGAACTACCAGAGTTTATACTGATACCAGTTCACCGTAATCTGACTGTAGGTAGGATTTTAAAATTTACACTGTATCTTACGTAAGGAGGTTTAGGAGCCAGATTTCATCCATGTCAAGCATGAATGTGGCAGTCAATCATCTGACTATATTTGTGGCAATCTATACTTTATAGTTGCCATTTAGCATACAGGGATCTTTAGGAAGGTTTAAAAGTACAGATATTCTAGCTTAACAATAGTAATTGGCTTAGCAGTCAGTATCAGTTCTTTCAGTTCCCAGTTACTATTGTAATCAAGGACCTC
Organism: Laticauda laticaudata; assembly: GCA_004320025.1. NCBI lineage: Eukaryota > Metazoa > Chordata > Lepidosauria > Squamata > Elapidae > Laticauda > Laticauda laticaudata. The sequence continues at coordinate 8,425 of BHFT01037847.1, forward strand.
ATGTGATCTTATTACATCCTGATAGCTTCCTCATTGAGTTTGCTTGTGGGAAGCCAGAAAGGAAGCTTGCAAATCAGGTTGCATTACCAAAATCTTGATTGGTTAGTGATTGCCAGATTGCATGATATGATGGCTTAAACTTTGAGGACTAGTTGTAATTACTAATTTTTAATGTCATTGCAAGTTTGAACAGCTGTTGAAAAAGTGGCTGTTAAATGAGGACCACTTCTACTTAACAACTGATCAGACAACTTAGATTCACGGTGATTGAAATGTCTGTAATGGTAGGGAATTGTTACATTCACAAATGAATTGTGAATTCCTCAGTGCTCTGAGGAACATTAAAGCTGGCAATCTTATCTCGATCTTCAATCCTGATCGATCTGTGAAAAAATGGAAATGGTGATTCTGTTATATTGGTTGGGATCTTGAACTGAGCTTTCTTAAATTTCCAATAAGTTTTGGGTGGTGACACATCTTAATAAATTGTGAAGTAACAATCGACGAACTCACCTTTGCAAAGTGAATGCAACTGAATATCAGTCAGAACCATTTTAAGATCTTTATTATATAAGAGCACCAAATAAAATTCTATAATGTTATTGTTTTTATTTGGTAAAGGGAACTTCGTACTTTGAACTTCGAAATCTACTATTTTAGGTTTGCCAAATGCTTTATAAAAAAAGACTTTAGTATCTGCTTTTATTTAGATTTTTTTCTTTCAGTGAAACTAATGATAGATGACTGAAGTATCATAATTTTGATGGATGAATTTAACTTATATTATTTGAAAATAAATATAAGATGGAAGTGTGGAAAGAGACCAGCTACAGTACATGTTCATTTGGTTCATGTCCTTAGAAAAGCTGCTCATTGGAGACTATTTTTATAAGTTGTTACCAAAATATTCAGAAATGGAACAAGTCAAACATTGTATGCGTGAGATGGATTAAACAGGACAATTATTATGCAATAGTGGGAATTCCAGGGGAAGAAACATATTAAATTTATGGTGGATATTATATTCTGATGCTTTTTCCATTGGTGTAATTGTTAATTATTGGTAATTACACCTATGCTGATTGCCAAGCTGGATAATTATGTTTTAAAAGATGCTGGAATTTCAATAATCAGACTGGTTCATTTTTTTAAAAAGTGATACTGAATTAAATTTAGCTTATAAGGCAGTTACAGGCTATAATTCTGCACATGGACTTCTAAAGTTTGAAGTTGTTCTATTGATAAGTGAATGGGATAGCACTCCTCCAAGTAGAATCGATGCATAGTCTGGGAGTTCAAATCCATTGTTTGTACCACTTGTACCTTGTTTCTGGATCAGACAGCTCTGTCCATGGTTACTCATACCTAGGTCATTTCAGATCTAGATTACTGCAAAATGACTATATGGGGCTGTCTTTGAAATTTGAAAAAAAATTGAAAGTAAAAATAAATAAAAATTCTAAGTAAATATTTTTTTCTGATTGATGAGTCTTATATTGGCTATAATTACTGATTACTGGATATTGATTTGATTGTAATGTTTTTAAAATGTTAAATTCATATGAGTACCTTTATCTGAATTAGTAAAGTAATATTAATTTGAAACTTTTTAATTCAATTTTACATAGTTTATAAATCTCTTTTCTATTCCCCCCATTTCTTATTTCTTTGGAACACTAATGTTTTCAAATATCCATAAAATCAAAATTCCACTTTCATCTTTTTTTCCTCTAAAAGTTCCAAAGTGACAGTGATACCATAATCTGGTTTTTCTTAAATAAAACTGATTATTTCAGTTTGTTTCAACCTCATCTATCTGGATCTATGAAGTACACCAAGAAATGGACAAGGGTAATAAGTCCTTGTGCAATGTGCTACGCCCCCCCCATCGCAACACTGACTGTGCCATAGAGTTGATAGAGGGGGCGAAATTACCAAAAATGTACTCCATGACACCTAAGGAAATGAAAGAGCTATGGAACTATATAGACACAAACCTAGCCAGAGGTTTCATCCAACCTGCAAAATCCAGAGTGACTGCCCCCGTACTATTTCAAGAAAAAAAAAGATGGGGGGCTACGCTTATGTGTTGATTTTAAATCTCTCAATGCCATGAGAATTCACAACACATACCCCCTACCACTCATGAAAGACATGTTAGGACACTTAGCAAAAGGGAAACTGTTTACCAAATTAGATCTCTGTGAAGTGTATTACAGAATCTGCAGCAAAGAAGAAGATGAATGGAAGACTGCTTTCAACACCCCCTTCGGCAGTTTTCAGTTCAAAGTAATGCCATTTGGATTACAAGGAGCCCCAGGGGTCTTCAGGGAGCTCATAAATGAAGTCTTACATCAATATCTGTGTAAAGGGGTCCTGGTCTACTTGGGTGACATTCTCATTTACAATGAAACTCTAGAAGAACACATCAAGTTAGTGAGAAAAGCATTTAAAAGACTGTTAGATGCAAAACTGTATCTAAATAGCTATCTAAATATCTTTAGCTATCTAAATGTGAATTCCATAAAGAGTCCTTGGATTATCTTGGCTATCGCATTTCAAATCAGGGGATAGAAATGAATCCAGCTAAAGTGAAAGCTGTCCTGAATGGTAAGCCCCAAAAATCGCAAGCAGCTGCAAAGCTTCCTGGGATTTGCAAACTTTTACCAGCAATTTATCCCCTCATTTGCAGAGATTGCACTCCCAGTTACTGAACTATTGAGATCCGGAATAATGTCAGGTTTCCAAGTGATGAAATCCTTTAAAAAAAAATAAAACAAAGTCCATCTTCCAAAACAACTTCTAATATTGTGGGGTAATTCCAGGTTGTGTCAGATCCGGAATTACCACAGACTTTGCCAATTTGATGCTTTCCGAAATAAAAGAAATTGTCTTGGAAGATGGACTTTGTTTTATTCTTTTTAATTGGATTTCATCTCTTGGAAACCAGACACCTTGATTTTTTTATTGCTGGATCTCTTAGCAGCATTTGATACAATAGAGAATGGTATCCTATTATTTAATTAATATGACTAGAATTACAATAATTTTTCTGACATTTCTAGTCTTATTTGACCAAACATTCAGATGATAGATTGCAGCTTATTGTCTTAATCTTTTTGAGATGCTTCACAATTTATTATCTTCTGACAAGTATATAAAAAAAGATATTCAGAATGTTATGGTTCAGTTGTTGCATTAATATGTTAGCTATACATCCAGCTCTTTTTCAGCTAATGCTGCATTCACAGTGGAAATATATACAAAGCCTGAATGCAGTGACTTTTGCAATAAATAACTCCTTGGATAAATTAAGAAAGTGTCAGTCCAGTCCAATCCAAGATAGGATTCCTCTTGAACAGTAAACAACACAGGAGATGAAGCCTATTTCTGGATATACCGGTAGTAGTGCTTCTCCTGATAAGTTTAGGTAGACAGTTGGAAAGCATTCTTGTAAGTAGTACTACTTCAGAGGGGTATCTGGCAGGAGAATCAGTGGTACTATTGTTGAGCAATCTCATCTGTGAGTTTTGCAGGAGAATTTGTCCAGCATGACTCATTTTACTGAATAAATTTTGTTAAATTTATAACCCAGCTTTTTTCTAGGAGGTCATGGTAGCATCTCACTTTGTTTTGTCCAAAAAGAGGAAATTTGTCAATGATAAATTAGGCAAGGATATGGAGTAACAGGACTACTAATACTCTTAAATATGAAACTGATTCTGTCCACTCTTAGTTGTCATCAGTTAATAACAAGGGGGAGTACAATGGCTCAGTTAAAAATATTGAGCTTGTCAGCTGGAAAGCTGTCTGCCCAAGTTCAAGACCTGAGCACTATGAGATGAGGTGAGCTACCATCACTTGCCACAGGTTCTGCCATTCAAAAGCATAAATAGATACCATTTCAGTGGGAAGGTAAGAGCATTCCATGTGCCTCTGCATATAGTCATGCTGACCACATGACCACATGTCTTTGGACAGTGCTGGCTCCTTTGGCTGAGAAATGGAGATAAGCACACTCTCCTAAATTTGGACAGGACTGTTCCGGGGAAACTTTTACCTTTGTCTTAATAAAAAAATTTCCTTTTTTATAATATGATAAGTTTCAGCATCATACAATAAAATACAAACTAAAATAAAAGGGGAAAGGAATGACAAAACAATGAATGTGGGAAATATCTGTTTTTCCCAAGATAATTGCAACCACCTCCTCTGGTTTTATAGAAATGAATTGAAGACTGAATTAATAAATATTTTGGTCAATTTTGGTTATCTTGTTTGTGATGCTGTTTGCTGAAAGGAGAGTAACCTTATAAAGCATTCTGGATGTAGACCATTGCAGCTTTATAGACTAACCTTGAAGCATTGTAAAATAGAATCAACAACAGCACCAGGTGGTGATGTGTCTAATTGCATTCTTTGCAATACAGAAAAGCTATTGGTTCTAATCCACTTATGTTAATTTGTTCATAATTTTTATTGAACTTAATTGGATCCATTAATCACATGACAATATCTTATGCCATCTTTCTTTCAGTAGATTTAGGTTAGGGCCATTGCTGTACAAACCACTATTATATAATAATACTTTTCTAATTAGAACATATATTATTTTATTAATTCATAGAAAAATCATTAGTACATAAAACTTTAAGAATTTGCACAATGGATAATGTAAAAGGAAGACAATGGATTTCTAAGTTGTTATAAACATTACAAAATTGACAAGGCTTAACTTCCATTTCTAGATTTCAAATAAAGTTAAAATGTGAAAGATCAGAGGCAGGACTACAGTTATATAAAATGGAAGTGAACTTTATATATTATCTTATATATAATTATAAAAATATAACAATTATTATAGTGACTAGTATTCTTACACCAGAAATTTTCACATTTATGAAAAATTTCACATTTTCATTTTTATCTTTGCCAGTAAATATCAGTTAATTGCATGAGTCAACCATAGGTAATATACTTTCTCAGTTACATTTTCTGTTAGACAACTGTCTCTCTCCTGGAGCCTTGATGATTACTCTTCAATGTTCAGAATTTCCAGTTATTTTGACCCTAACTATCTAAGTTATATATTATCCAGTTTTGATGGCTTACATTCTTTTCTTTAAAAGCAGGCCCAGGAAAATCTCCTCTGATGGCCCTTCTGTGTCATCAAAAAGTGAACATAAACAATAATGATTGCAATTATTGAGAAAACAAAAAATCAAGAAGAGTAAAATTGTTGTAGTGAATGGGTGAAATTTCATCCCTAGAGGTCCAAACACAGAAACAATCAAGCAAAAACTGACTGGGTACTTAATCCTGGTTGTATATCAAGGCAATTGATGCTGAAGAAAATCAAATGCGAGGGAACCAACTAGGAATGACAGTTCCCCTTTCAGTTTGAGAGTTTTCTTTTTAAACAGAAAGGCATAATCTTTATGTTGTCTTTTGTCTCTGGTATGAAGAGTAGGAGCTTCTCTTCCCTGTAGACTCGCTGAAAGCCAGGTAAGAAAAGAAGCACCATTCCTTAAAAATTGTCCAACAGAGATGGGGTTTTTATACTATCCATTAGGAGCAATGAAACTAGACTCAAGTTGGATGTTACTGTATTTTACAGCCAATAATCTAGGTTCTTGTTGGCTTTGTTGTTGTTTTTTTTTGTCTTGATCTCAATTTCTTTGTGTGATAAGTGAGATCCTAGGCTAAAGAAGCAATTGAATAGTCTTCCCAGAAGCAAGTATTCAGCTTGTCTCCTTTCCCCTCTTTCTCTTTTGGTGCATAACAATTTTCTTCTAGTTTTTTTTAACCTTGATACATATATTTATAATAAAGACTTGATTTCTTAAGTGGTATTCATTCTGAAGAAAAGAATCAGCCTCTAGTGCATAGTTTCACATTTAGGAAACTACTAAAGGAAGGAAAGCCATACTTGCCACCTCCTGAACAAAGCAGTTACTTGAAGAAAAGCAGTTACCGGTAATATAGGGAGCATTTATCGGAAAGTAGAAGCATATATGTAGTATTGTTGTGGCTGGAGTGTTCAGATACATATCTAGTGCCTGGTGGAGTAAATTGAAATACCTTATATATTCTGTGATTCCTATTACAGTTGCTTTAATTTATTTTGGGGCATTACATATATAGGATTTGGGGAAGAAATATTTATACAGGTGGTCCTCTCAAGAACCATTCATTCAGTTTGAACTTGTGATAGCACCGAACGAGTGGTATTTATGACCAATTCTTAAAAATTGTGTCCATTGCAGCACTCCCATGGTCACATGATTGTAATCTTCTCAGGATCATAGTGATGATCATAGATCATGATTTGCAATTTCCCCTGCAGGTGTCTTACAAGCAAAGTCAGTGGGGAAGCCAGCAAGAGATCAGAAGTTAAAATCGCATGAAGTCCTCATTTAATTACCTTCCCAGTCCTTTCTTAATGATGGTAACTGAAGAACTACTGGAACAGCCATTGTTAAGTAGCAGGGCCATGTGATTTATTGCTTTATACTGCATTGCTTAGTGATGGATATTCTGGTCACTATTATTGTTAAGTGAGGGCTACTTGTAAAATTTGTGACTATGTACATAACTGTGCTGAGATTCTGTTAAGTGTTCCTGTTATCTCAAGTGATATCTTTTTTGAGAAAGCTGAAGGATAACAGAGTTCCAGCCTCATCCAGTTTTCCCCTCCCAAGTTTTTGTGTTCTTGACAGATGGTTTTTTACCCAAAAAATCTTTTGTCTACTATGTGAACAAAATTAGAGCAGTCTGGAACTAGACAGATGACTCAAAGGAAAGTTATAGTTAAATATGTAATTTTAAGAGTCTTCAAAAACTGTTCAGGAAGACTTACTCGCAGAGCCATATGTTACTCATTCAAACTGCACAGTAACTGGAAAGTCCCTATCATGTCCAATAATTCTTACGAATGGAATTACTCAACATTTTGGCTAATGACTTTTGTCTGAAAATGTGAACATGGTGTCTCCAAAGACAGTGTAGGAGCTTCAATGGTTGCTTTATTTCCCCAAAGTTGCTATGCCAAGCAGAATAAACTATTTAGCAATGCCCTTCTTAGAAATGGTGTTAACTTATTTCCCTGCAGCTGAAATGCCACATACATTGCTGCCATAGTTTAGAAAATTAAAACTGGGCATTTGGTTTTAAGCCAGATTATTTGGATGGCAATGCTTCCAATGGAGAGAAAGCTCAGATTAAAAAGGGAAAATAAAAATGTTAGCTGATGTGGTAATACATCAGGAATCATTCTTGTTTTTTAAAATTATTTTTGTTAATCATACTATCATTGATTTTGTCTGTGAGAATGTAATTAGAGGTATGTAATATTTTTTATGCATAGAAATTCCCCATCTCTCCCCTCATCCATTTGTATAGCTGGAGAAATATAGGACAATTGATATTTGTAGAATAGTTGCTACTGAATCAGTTGAATTTAATTTACTGAAAGTAGAAGTTGTGCACCAAAGTGAGATTTTTGGTGTTCGGTTTATTCCTTTTTAGCCAACCCAGATAATGTGTTATATCAAATGGTTGCTTTGTCTTCGTACAAAGCATGTTTATTCACTTGAGCTGAAGCACTAAATTTTCCTCTTACCAAAACTGTTTATCTTATTCCATTCTGTTCTAAAGGATCCCACAACTATCAGCAATTTTGTGAGAAGATTGGGAAGATTGGTGGCTAGGGAATTGGGGTGGAGATTAGGTGATCAAAATTCTTTTCCAGTAAAATAGAACCATGATAGATGTTCCATTAATATAAAATAATTTAACCTTGAAATATTATTGAAGTTAAAAATGTGGCACAAACAAAATAAGTAAATTGGATTAATCTCCAATCAAATGTTTTTCTTCTTTTTTTGAACCTTTTCAATGAATGCCCAATAATGCTTTTGCATTCTAAAGACATTTTGCAGAAATATGAGTTTTATTTACAAATTGTATGCTTTTCAGAAAAATATTTTTCTAGTACTGTACACTTGATAGTTAAATAAACATGAAGAAATCATGTGCATATTCCAAATTATAATTTCTCTCAGCACGAACAAATTTTTAGATAATTGTAGTTTTCTTGAATGTATGAAGTCTGTTTTGATTTTGTGAAATCAAAACTTGCTCCCTTTCAGAAAGCTAATTTATTGTGAGATAATTACTTATTGTAACATAAGATACTTTGATGCGACTAGTTTTATTCTGATGAGCATGTCTTCTCCTGTTGAGTTACCACTGAAATTAAGAGTGAACTTTCAGTTGCTTTACAGTACATACAAGTCTTGGAGAGCTAATCTCTGTTAATTTGGGTGTCTTTTTGTTCTCTTTTTGGATTGTTTATTGTTTCTTTAAAATAAACAAGAATATTATTTAGATGAGCGCAAATACACTGCAGCAACTTGGGACATCAGAAAAAGGAAACAGACATATGTACAACATCTTCCAACAAAATGGCTATCTACGCAACTTCATCAAAAAAATGCCTGAGGACTCAACCCAATGTAGAACAACAAATCAAGCTATGGAAAAGGCAATGTTGCCATGCATCAAAAACATCTCAGAAACTACCAACCAACAATTAAAATCATATGGCATCAGCATACAAACCAAATAAAGCCCTTCAAAATATTTTAAGTAAACCAAAAGACTCAGCAGACCAGAAGAAAAGTGATTAGTCAACCTACAACATATAATGTAAAGACTGCAACAGCCACTATGGAGAAGAAACAGGTGGAAGACCAGCAGAGCGCATCCATGAAAACCAACTAGCAGTCAAAAGACATGATGAAAACTCCATAATTTCACAACATGGACAGACTTAACCATAGTTTTAACTGGGAATCATCCTAGACCAAGTTTAAAAATGCTAGAGAATTCCTGGAATCCTAGCTCTCTGACAAATCAGCCATCAACAGACACATAGACATAAACAACATCTATGTACCATTCAAAAGAGACAATCAACATGCCAAAAAGGGAATAAAATATATGAAATATATAAAATAAACCATTCCCAACAACACTGACAGGCAAGCCACTAGAATGATAGCAAATCCCATTTCCAACTAGCATTGATGATGTTACCTAGGTTGGGTAATGAAACATTTACAAGAAAACAACCAAGCTCAGAAGGCATCAGAGGCCCGTTCATTTCAACCTTGAGCCACAAATATTCTCCTCTAGTTTAACTAGTGAAAAGATAACAATATATTTTAGAAGCTCTGACTGGAAATGTGTACTATTCAATCTGTTGAATATTATATCTTATGGTACAGTTCATATATCATTGTTCAATGATATATTGGGAAATACTGTACATGTTTATTGTGTGTATATAATATATATATATGTTTTTTTAAGCTCTCGCGGGTACTTACATTTGTGCTGTTTAGCTTCCTTCGGGTATTATCCCACTCATGGAGTTCTGGTAAAGTTTAGCAACGTTTCGCAGCAATCTCATCTGGCCATCATCAGGCTTCTGTGTGGATGTGTGTCTCACAGTTCCTCTGTTTGGCAAATTTGAGGCTGTCTATTCTGATTGCCCTATAGCCTAGCGGTCTGTGTTCATTGGACTTTGGAGTTTGATTGATTTTGGTGTTCTGATTTCTTCGGTCTGTTTTGTGGCTTTGATTGGCTTGGCAACACTCTGTTCTGTGTTTGGAGGCTTTCAATGCAGGCTTGGCTCCGTGTGAAAAGGACGGCTGCCTATTCATCAGGCAAGGTCTAAATTCATTAGCAAGCTGGTTTCACCTGGTGCCTGGTCGGGGGTGTTGAGTTGTGGCTATCAGAGGGAGTCGGTTTGTGCCCAGGTGTTTGCCTGGGCTTTGGTGTGAGATCCTTTCTATTTGAGAGTGCAGGCCATCCACACATGACCTCGGAACAGATTTTCGAGAGAAATCGCGAATCATGCAAACTTCGTAATTTAACAATGATTTTCATCTCTTCTTTATCAACATCTACTTTATGAGTCTGTGCATACTGATTGAATGTCTTGGAAGACGTTGGAAGTTCCTTCCTATAGTGCTAGGTCCGATTTATAAGTGGCCATATGAAGGCTTGATGTTAGACCTGTGGCTTTCATGTGTTGACTAAGTGAGGAGGTGTGTATCCAGGCTTTTTTTTACTAGCATTTTTTGTTCATCCCATGGCGCGTACTTATTTCGTTCTATTGGTCGTCCAATGTATGTACAGGGCATCGAATGTACAGGGAACTTTCGTATAGCCTTGCATTGGTTTTCCAGTGTCCAATTTTGTCTTTGGATTCCTCAGGATGGCTCTATATTTGCTGTACTGAAGGCAGTCTGATGTGATGCCTTGTAGTATCTTACTGATTTATCTGTAGTAACCTCTTATGTAGGGCAAGACAGCTTTGTTCCCATAGGTCTGTTGGTCTTCTATCGTCTCTGTAGTTCGCATGGGCTGTTTTTGCTGGATTCAAGCTGTGATTTTGTTTTTGTGAAAGCCATTGGCTGTCAATACTTCAGGTCAGGTGAGTTTTGTACATATGAAGCTGCGGTTTCAACATGGCTGTAGTTTGTTTTTCTAGTATTTAGCTAGGTTTTTAATGGTGCTCCTATGGAGCTGACTATGGCGTCTGAGATATGCCTCTTGCTGTATTTTTGGCTTTTGGGAGGCCGTATAATGGGGCAATCTAGAAATTTCTTGGGCTATTGATCGTCTGTTGGATTTCTTTGCTTATGTAGCTGGTTATAATATATATATATAAATATATATAGTTATATAATATATATATATAATATAATATATATATATATATTATATAATATATATATATATATATATATATTATATATATAATTTGTGCTGTTTATCTTCCTTCAGGTATGATCCCACGTCATTGTAGTTCTGTGAAAGTGTAGCTCATTGTGAGTTCGTTAAATGTAGCAACGTTTCAGCAGAATCTCACTGCCATCATCAGGCGTTCATCAGCAGCCTGATGATTGCGCAGATTGAGATTCTGCTGAACGTTGCCTAAACTTACAGAAACTACAATGAGCTACAACCTTAACAGAACTACAATGGACGTGGATAATACCCGAAGGAAGGCAAACAGCACAAATGTAAGTACCCGCGAAGCTTAAAAAAACAAAATATATATATTATATATATAATATATATATATATATTATATATATATATATATATATATATATATAGATATATGTATATGTAATATATATGTATATAATATATATATGTATATATATATATATATATTATGTGTAATAGTATATATATATTATATGTATATATATATAATATATGTATTATATATATATATATATTATAAATAACTGTACATGATGTGAAGTAAACTTCAAAAATAAAAGCCTCTGGCTAAATAAATAATTATGCCCATATACTCGTAGACACTTAATCATATTATAAAGCAGCTTTTAAGTGTCCTCTGTTATAATGATAGGTAAATAGTGAACGAGTACATAGTATATTTCAAAGTGCGATTAAAATGATCATTTTTATAGCTTCTGTTCTACCTTATAGTTTTCCTTGCTAATGAGTAAATTCCGTTATTTTAAAAGGGTGTTAATACTGTATTTTATTAATCTGGTGAAGATTTTCTAATGCAGGGCAATGTCTAGACAATTTTAAAATTTTATCTTGTGGGACACTATCCTGCATATTTTAAAAATCAGCAATCAACTTCAATATTTCCTGTATAATGCACCAGCTGGGAAATATATCTGGTGTTCAAATACACAATTCCGTTTTGTTACTTTCTGATGATATATAGAAACCATCTGGGAAGTGAAATGTTTGCACTGGGCGGGGTATTAATTTAACTGCGCTCGAGGTAGCTATGCAAATCTAGACAGCATTAACTAAAAGTAGAGACATCACTCTGCCAACAAAAGTGCCTATCGTCAAGGCTATGCTTTTCCCAGTTGCAAATGTATGGCTGTGAAAGTTGAAACTATTAAGAAGGCTGAACACCAGAGAATTTAGGCCTTGAACCTATGGTGCTGGAGAGAGAGCTCTTTGAGTTCCGTTGATTGCAAGGTGATTCCAACGCGTCAGTCTAGAGGAGAGATTCAACCCTGACTACTCTTTAGCAGGCCAGATCTTAAAGATGAAACTCAAATACTTTGGCAACCTAATGAAAAGGAAGGACTCACTGGAGAAGAGCCTAATGCTGGGAACCACTGAGGGCAAAAGAAGAAGGGGACAGCAGAGAATGAGGGTGGCTGGATGGAGTCACTGAAGCAGTCACACCAGGGGATGGTAGAGGATAGGAAGGCCTTGAGAAATGTTGCCCATGGAGTCGCGATGGGTCAGACAAGACTTTGCAACTAACAACAACAAACTGACTTGTTCCAGAGGTCACTTGAGTTGTTTCTTTGGTTATCTTTTTAAATAGTAGTATTGTCTTTTTCTGTGGTTGACTTTTTTAAATGCTAGTTCTTGTTAAAGAACAATCATGTAAGTGAATGCTAACTCATCAACATTTGGTAAGTGGAAACACAGGAATTAGAAAAGAGGGGGAAGAAAGTACAGCATAATCATAATACATCTTTGTAATACAAGCTGGGTTAGTGCTACTCCCTTTCTGAGTCATTTCCAAATTGCCAACAATCTGAAACAAGTCTGTCTAGATTTATGACATAACAAAATCTCATTAAGTATTGCAATATTATTTTACAGATTGGAGGCAATTTTTATTTGTAAATGTTTATTTGTAAATGTAAATGAATTACATTTTGCTTGTTGACTGTATACAGTTGTGATGGTTAGGGTTAGGGTCAGGGTTAACCCTAATTCTAACCCTATTTTTTGATACTGCATCTACATGTAGTATGTAGTATGCATACTACTAAGTATGCAGTGGGGTACCCCAATGTTCTGTTTTAGGCCCAGTACTCTTCAACATCTTCATCAATGATTTAGATGAGGGGATAGATGGGAAACTCATCAATTTTGCAGATGACACCAAGCTAGTAGGAATAGCCAACACTACAGAAGATAGACTTAAAATACAGAAGGATCTTGACAGACTTGAACATTGGGTGTTATCTAACAAAATGAAATTCGATGGTGAAAAAGCAAGGTTCTATATTTAGGCAAGAAAAACAAAATGCACAGATAAAGTATATGCGGTACCTTGCTCAGTAGTAATAACTGAGAGGGATCTTGGAGTCCTAGTGGACAACAATTTAAATATGAGCCAGCAGTGAGCTGGAGCTGCCAAAAAAAGTCAAGATAGTTCTAGGCTGCATAAACAGGGATAGAATCAAGATCACATGAAGTGTTAATACCACTTTATAATGCCTTGGTAAGGCCACACTGCATCTAGTTTTGGTCACCACGATGTAAAAAAAAATGTTGAGAGTCTAGAAAGTGCAGAGAAGAGCAACAAAGATGATTAGGGGACTGGAGGTTACAACATAAGAAGAATGGTTGTTGGAACTGGGTATGCCTAGTCTGATGAAAAGAAGGATTAGGGGTGACATGATAGAAGTTTTCCAATATCTCGGGGTTGCCACAAAGAAGTCAAGCTGTGCTCCAAAGCACCTGAGGGCAGGACAAGAAGCAATGGGGAGAAACTAATCAAGGAGAGAAGCAATGTAGATCTAAGGAGAAATTTCCTGACAGAACAATTAATCAGCTTGGAACAACTTGCCTCCAGAAGTTGTGAATGCTCTAACACAGGAAGTTTTTAAGAAGAGATTGGATAACCATTTATCTGAAGTGATGTAGGGTTTCCTGCCTAAGCAGGGGGTTGGATTAGAAGACCTCCAAGATCCCTTCCAACTCTGTTATTCTATTCTATACCCCTGTTAAATACTAATTTAACAAAGTTTTCCTGGATACAAAGCAAGTCATATGATGACCTTGGAAGGTGGTTTTTTTTGTTTGTTGTATAAACTGCAATTTCAGGTGGGGTTGCTAATTTGATTAGAAAGTAAATCTGGAGCTGAGATGAACTTGACTCTTTCCTTATGACATTTTATTCATGGGAAGAAATATGTAGGCACCTGCAGTTTACCTTTATTTTTCATACAGATAATGATATGTGAAAAGTATGAACTAGTTTAAGCTTATTGCTGTATTTAGAAGTATAAAATATTACAGATATTAGAGAATATAAAGCTTTGTTTCAAATGTAACATGAGATTTTGTATACATTCCAAAAAGAAATTTCTCCAGAAGACTTCAATAATATTTCTGAGAATAGTGTTTTTGCCATATGAGCTTGCCTCAAACTTATTTAAAATCTTTTAAAAAGTAACTGAAAATATTTTCACATCTGTGAGTCATAATATATAAAAAAATTCAGCTCAGATACTGATGTTGAATATGTGCCATGATATTCGAACAGCCTACTGTTTGGTAGCAAATCAGACTTATGTACATATATATGTTTGTGTAGAATATGCTTGCTGTGTTGTTTTTCATACAAATTAATATTCCATAAAATAGGAAGCCCTTATTACTAATGCTTCCTGATTCTGGAAACATCACAACTTGCTTAGTAGATCTAGAACGGGCGTAGAGTATCCAGTGAAGGTTGAATGCAGCCTTTTTATTGAGATGGAAAATTGCAAGAATGTTTCCCCTTTTACCAGTTTTCCTCCCTGTAAACTATAGATAACTGGAATTTGGTTGCCCTTGTAATTCCCTTCATAAATGAGAAAGCTTTTCATCATCCTAAATAGTAAGACTATGCTGTAACTCTCTTTCATTTCAATTTGTATTTTCAAAGTATTGTAGTTCAGCATGCAAATTAGCTTGGCACATCCTATAATTCTTCTCTGTGATAGTATACTGTATGCAGCCAAATTATTTTTATTGAATAATACTGAGAAGTGGCAAGTATATTTTTTATAAAATGGTACAAAATGCTTACAAAGCTATGTGAAAAAAATATATTAAAAGATCAGTAACAGCGAATGAAGCAGTTAAATAGCAGATTTCCCTTTTTTTTAGTTAGCTGTATGCAAAGAAGTAATGAATAAAATACAATGTATAGTTTCAATGTAATTATTAGATTTGGAAAATTATAATCCTATTCTATGTACAGTCACACAAGCTTTTTTCCCATTGCAATAAATATTTGTACAGAACTAATAGATACTGGTTTAAGTGTTTAGTTAACAGTTAAAAGATAATCAGAGTTGGAAGGGACTTGTGGGTCATCTAGTCCAACCCCACACCCAAGCGGGAGACCCTACATATCTGACAAGTGGCAGTCCAATCTCTTCTTGAAAGTCTCAAGTGATGGCGCTCCCACAACTTCTGAGGGCAAGTTGTTCCATTGGTTGATTGTTCTCACTGTCAGAAAGTTTCTCCTTATTTCCAGGTTAAATCTCTCCTTGTTCCGTTTCCATCCATTATTCCTTGTCTGGCCTACAGGTGCTTTAGAAAATAGCTTGACCCCTTCCTCCCTGTGGCAGCCCCTCAAATATTGGATATCTTAAAGTACCCTAAATAATATTTGCTCCCCACAACTCATTTCCACTATGCTATTGGCTTTCAGTGACCTTCCATTTTTGCATATTTAAGAGGAAATTAAAAGGAAATTCAGATACTCTGAAATATATCACAAAGAATAGTATCTCATTAAAGACAGCCTCAATTTTTCATCTCTAATTAACTCTTCTATAGATCTAGAAAAGTTTCTGTAGGAGATAACACTGAGAGCCAGATTGTTGTAGAGGTTAAAGTTCTGACTTTAACTAGAAAACTGTGTGGTCCAGGCTGGCTTTAAGCATGAAAGCCAGCTGGATGACTTTGGGCCTGTCACTCACTCTCAACCCAATCTACCTCACAGGGTTGTTGCTGTGAGAAAAATAGAAGAAAGAAGAAGAATTATGTGCAGGGTCCCTGATGCTCTGTGAGTTTGTTTTTTTTAAAAAAACAGACAATTAATTACCAAACTAGGTAAAATCAGGAATATGTACTCCATCTTGCATATGAAATAATAAAGATGGGATATTTTTTAAAAAATATTCAAATATTATAATGCTGAAATAAGTTTACAGACATCCATTTAAAATGGCTGATATATGCACTTTTTCCTAGAAATAGATTCTGGAATTTAAATCTAAAATAAATAAATCTAATCTAAATTTAAACAGGATTTCATATTAGGATCATACTTTGTGTATGTGTAAAATATTTATCGGTTAATTTTTCTTTTCAGGTTAAACGGTGTTATTTTGCAAAGCTCGGTAAAAGAAATAGTAATATAAAAATACAAAACAAACAAAAAAAGAACAAAAAGGAAATATTGCTCAATTTATTTTATGTTAATACCACTCTTTGTAACTCTCTATTTATATCCTGCCAAACCATATTTGATTCCACCACATCCATACATTATTTCATTGATTCATACATTGCCTTTTGTTCTTCAAATAACCACCTTTTGGAGGAATTCATCAACTCCAATCAATTCTTCTAAATCTATTCATTCTTCTTTCTTATATCTCGTTTGCAGTTTGAGTTTCATTCTATTCCCTTTGTGCGATGAAACCATCTCAGTATAATTGTTTTATACTGATACATCCATTTTATATCCAATCAGAATCCACCTATATTCATTCAGAATCAGTTCATTCTTGATATTGTACCTGGGTGACTTTGGGCCGGTCATTCTCTCTCAACCCAATCTACCTCACAGGGTTGTTGCTACACACTGCATATTTCAGTTTTGCTACATTGTAACACTGTTTTGCTACATACTGCATACTAACCAGTTCCTACTGCACTGAGCTTGCTTTTATGCTTCTCCTGACCTGCCACTTTCTTTTTATTTTAAAATTTAAATTTATATCCCATCTTTCATTCAGAAGCTAATGGCAATATTTCCTTTCCCTATTTTTCTCAATATAACAACTCTGCCAGATAGGTTGGGCTGAGAGAGAATGATTGGTCCAAAGTCACTGAAGTTAAAGGAAAGATTAGAATCCATATCTACGCCCTCATAATCCATCACTGTAACAACAATATCACAAAGTATACAGCAGCACCCTCTAAAACAAAAACATTTTTATTCCTTTCAGCGATTTTCATTTCTTGCAACACATTAAAAACCATTATTTTTTATCAGCACTTGTCTGTCCTGAAACATTGACACCCATTTTCCAATCATCTGTAAGCATTCTACCAAGATGCATATCTTTATCTGCCGACTGTAGTTTTCTTTTTACTATTTATGAACATGGTATGCATAGCACTCTCCATATTTTTCCCCATAACAATAACCTATAAGACAACTGGACTAAGAGAGAGTGACTAACCCAAAGTCTTTCAGAGAGCTTTTTGGCTAATAGGGGAATTGGACCTGGGCCTCCAGATTTTTATTTAGCATCTTGATAGCTTGAATAAATAGGCTAACAGGATGAAAACTCATTCTTCACAAAGTCCTAGTTCCTCATTTAGGGACCAGAAATCAAATTTAGTAAGTGTAGGTTTGGGCTGCCTGGCTTGTTATAAGAGTATACTGTGAACAAATCTTGGAACAGTGGTTGATTTTAAATTGAATGCAAGATTCCGAAAAAGTAAATGACATTTTAAGACATGTCAAGTGTGGTTTGATAGAAGTTGGTGATTTGGCAACAAAACCCCTGTTTAGTTTGAAAATCTGGAACTGATTTGGAAAAGGGTTTAAGGATGATTAGGGACTAAAAAGTTACAAGAAAGCAGAAAGATCTATTTTTTGTTATATGTGAAGCTATGCAGAGTCATTAGAATTGGGTGGTCTAGAATTTGAAATATAAATGAATAACTTCCAGAAAACTTCACAGAAAGGACACTTTGACAGTGGAATCAATGAGCCAGAGCACTTAATGGAAAAACAATTTTCTGTTGCAGGTGCTTTAACTAAGTTCCTGCACTGAGCAAGGAGCTGGATTTCACAGCCTAAAGGTCCTGTCCAGTGCTGATTCTGAGATTCACATGCTTCCAAAATGTTAATCCTAATTTTCTTTTGAGGCCCATTTTTCACAAGGCTTTCAAAATTCCAGTTTCCCACATTACTTTTAGGCAGTTAGTTGTTGTGGCTTTCCAAAAAGAATCTGGTTGCCACAGCAACTGAGCTCTTAATACCAAAGATGTCATGGCTTGAAGGGGGAATGGGTTTCTCTAGCTTCAGCAAAAGCTTCCACTGCCTCCATGCTGTATTACCCATGGATTGTGGCAAGTAAAAGTCTTTATGGGTATTTCCCCTCATTCACTTTAAATCAGTTTATAATTTTGCTTCGAAGGAATCTGGAGGAAGTACATCTTTTAAAACCTCAGGTGGACTTATTGTGTAAAGCTCAGCATGCTAAGATGTCTGGAGTTTTTTTTTGGGGGGGGACAGGTAAAATTCAAATGTAATATAATTTATGCAACTGTCTCCCCTGCTAATATGTACGATTATTAAAGCAGGAATCTGGTTCAGAAGTTACATGCCCATGAATTTATATTGTGGCTATATTTTAGTTTTCCTGAAATACAGAACAATTTTCCTGAGCCTGGCAAAAGATTATGCAGATTGATCTGGAATACACAAGTCAGGAAAGATCGATAACATTAGAAAAAATACAACTGGCCAGCCTTGCAATATTCATCTCCACTGTATGAATAAATACTCTTCAGGATCTAAATTCTGAGTTTTGGTGGCAATTCTTACTGTTCTCATTTATTTTCATTTACTCTGCAGAGTACTAAGTTTGCTCATAGCATATAAAATAAGTAAAAAAATATTCTTTTCTCGCACATCAGAAAAGCATACCCTGTCAGCTAAGGAACCTTGTTTCAAAGCTCAACTGGTTTGTGGTTTCTGCTGCAGAAGTTCTTAGTTTAAGAACATAAATCGTGCACTGTGCTAAATTAGACTATTTATACACGTACCCCAGTAAAGTACATGCTATTCTGTTTTGCAACTAATCTTTAGTGTTTCAGGCAGAAGCCTTTTCTATCTTCTGTTACTTTACAAGTACACAATCTGCAACTTAAGAGTTGAAGCAGACTTCAGCAGCAACAGTAGCAGCCTGTGGATAAAAATGCAAACTTGTATACTTCTTACTTTAGGAACTTTTTGCTTATGAAATCTTGATAACTGCAACATATATTTACTATCTCTGCTCCTAATTTATGTAGCAATGGAAAACTTTTCCACATTATTTTCACTGGCATCCCAGACTCAACTTCCCTACTTATTTCCTATGTCATCTTTTTTGTTTTACGAATATATTCTGACTTATCAATATTTTTTCAAGGAATGTGATTCCCAGAATGACACAGTACTCCAATGTGGTCTCACTAGTATAGCCTAAGAAAGGAATAAGAACTTTACACATATTTGATATGCAACCCAGAACTATATTAGCCCTTCCAGCAGCTGTCTTAATATCTCTGTTCAATTTGTTGTCAATGATGATACCTAAGCCCTGCTCCAGTGTACTGCCTAAAAACACGAATCAACCATTTTGTCTATGTATCCTAATTTTATTTCCTTACTACATAGTACTTTAGGTTCTGACAGTTGAAGAATATCTTGTTCCTCCCAATCTATCCAATCTTGTTTTGTCAACTCGTCTACTGGCCAGATCTCCCAATTTTGTCCTCCACAAAATTTGATAATCAACTTATCTCTTATTGAAATCATTAATAAAAATATTGAATAACTGCAAAGTGCAATCCTTACTAAGCTTATATTGCAAAAATATAAATGTATTCCTAAGAACAAACTTCAAGTTGTATTGTAACATCAAAATGTAGAGAGGGTGGTGAACATAAGCTTCCTATTATTGTAGGAACTGGGGAAGAATAAAGCAGTTAGATGGAAGATGTGTAGCATAACAAAGTGTTAGTCCAGATCACTTTCTTCTGTGCAAAAATGATGCTGCTAAAATGGGAGACTATTTGAAAAATAGATTTCTGGATTAAACATGCAAAAGGACAATATAGTAAAATAGACAACTGTTGTTATAATGCATTTAATAGATAAAAATGGATCAGAATGCAAAAGTACTGGAAGGCAGAGTATAGATTAAAAAATGAACATTAAAAGCATAATCTTTTATGGTTATTCCAGAGGTGCTACTGAACAGGTTCTGCCCAGTTCTGGAGAACTGGTAGCGAAAATTTTGAGTAGTTCAGAGAATCAGCAAATGCCATCTCTGACTGGAGATTTTACAGTATCCTTCCCATTACATGCCCATAAAGACAAACTGATACATAGATGAATTTTATAAAGGCTTTTTAAAGACTTAACTCTTAAACTTGATGTCACATAGTAAAATGAATGTGTAGCAATCTGTAGGCATTTATTCCTATTAGGTTACGATGATGAACACAGTTCTAGCAAGAATTATGTTTATGACAATTAAAATACATGGAAATAAATTCTGCTAGCTGGAAATTCTATGAGTAGAAGTGATGTGCTGTTTTGATTACTATGCAAATATTAACACTAATTTGGCAAATAATCTTTATTTACTCCTTCAGTGTCAGAGTTTATACTTTTCTGTCATCATAAAAGGCTTAGAACAAGTAATCTGTGGAAGCATCTTCTCTTCCCATATTTTAAAATCTAGATGAATAAGACTTTCATCAAAAACTCTTCTCCAGTTTTTCCCACACTATGGAGTATGGAGAGTGCCAACAAAAAAAAATTCCTTTTCAGAAATGGTATCCTGTTTCTGAATCACCCTCTCCTGAAAAGCTTGTATGGTACCTACATTTATTGTTCTTAAGGCAAAGACTTTTGTAGTTTCATAAACATTTAGTAAGATCTTATCTACTAATCTACCACAACTGTTATTACTGTAGATCATATATTTTATCAAAATTTTACATAGTTTTGTTCTCTATTCTATTTATATTTTAATTTTATTACCATATGAATGAACACTGCTGAAAGTGTGCTTGATGACCAATTAAAATAAAACTCAAAATATAAAAAATGTCTAAATGATTTTTTAGAACATGTATATATATGTGGGTGAGCATGCGCACATGCAGGCAAAGTTTATATTTACATCTGTAAGAAGAAACCTGTGGGATTTTATGAATGTTTTGAGTACTTTGTTTTCATGTACTTTTAAATGATTGATGTGAAAATCTAAAAAACCCAAAGGAAAACATAAACAGTTAGAACTCTTTGCAAGTCATAAGGATTTGCCCAAACCCCAACAAAAGAGTTTAAAAAATTGGAACTTGGAACTTGCACAAATAGATAGACTCATGGAGTATAAGATATTCAGATGTTATTTAATTCAACCATCTGATATACTAAAGGTTTTGGAGAGATGTTTATCCAGCTTCTCTGGACTTTCAGTAAAAGAGAACATGCCATTTCATGAGATAATCTGTTTCACTGGTTGACAGTTTTTATTCTTAAGAAATTCCTTCTTGAATATATATCTTGAATTAATATACTTCCTTCTAGTTTCAACCATGCTTCTGATCCTATCTTCTGGTGGGACAGAGACTGAACCTGTTCCTTCTTTATGTGACAAACCTTTAGATACCTGAAATTTACTATCATATATTCTCTCAAACTTCTTCTATGGTCCATCCAATTCCTTATCTATTCCACTTAGGACATGGTTTTTCAGTCCCCTCACCGTATTGAGGCCTTTTCTGGATTTCCTCCAGTTTATTTGTGTTCTTTTTAGATTTAGTTGCCCAAAATTATGCACATATATTCCCATTTGAGTTTGGCCAAGGCAGACTAGAGTGGGACAATTGCTTCACATGGACTCTATGTTCCTATTAGTGCACCCTGAAATAGCATTTCCCTTTTAGCATTTGTATCACATAGTTGGCTTGTGTTCTTATAGCAGAATTGGATCTTTTCATTTATGCTGCTGCTAAGTCAGCTTTCCCCTGCCCTATACTTTTACCTTTTGTTTTTCCTTCCCAGATACATGACTCGACATTTCTCTCTGTTAAAATTAATTGTGTTCATTTTGACCCGTTGTTCAAGTCTGTTTATATTTTTTAAATCTCAAGTGCTGGCCACTCCTTGTTTTGATAATCATCTCCCGAACCTTTTCATCCAAATCATTAATAAAAAAACAGCACAGGACTCAGGATACAGCCTGTAGCCCTCCATTCAAGACTACAGTGCAGTCTAATTTAAAACTACTTAGTGTTTTGGGTGTGGTTATTCAGCCAGCTTTGAATCCATTAAAAGTTTTGTCTTCTAACCTATATTTTATTAGTCTTTTTACAATAACATTTTGAGAAACTTTGTATGTGCTTTTATATTCACAGCATTCACACAATTAAGTTAATTAGAAAAGGCAATAAGGCTAGTCTAGTGTGACTTATTTCTAACTTATCCTGGCTTTTGAAAATTGTCATAATTTTAGGTGTTCACAGATAATATTTTTTAATAATTGTTTGAGGACATTGACGTTTAGAGGTGCCAAGATGACAGATCTATAATTTTCCAGGTCCTCTTCTTTCCCCAATTTAAAGATAGGGGCAACATTTAGTACCCTCCAGTCTTCTGGGGTCTCACCAGTTCTCTAGGTCTCCAAGATTACAGTCAACAATTCTCCATTAATTCCCTCATTACTTAGGGATGTTATTCATCTGGCCCTGGAGACTCAAATTCAGTATTTTACTTTCTTCTTGTCTATCCTGAACAGCACTTCCCTCTTTCCACCATTATTAGGAACCCTGTTCTTGGCCTTAGTCTTAGTTTCTTATGTTGTTGTTGTGACACCTTCTCTACATGGGGCTGCCTCTGAAAACAACTTGGAAGCCACAGCTGGCCCAGAAGGTAATAGTTAAAACAGGACCATGATGCATCAGTTTGTAAGCTGCACTGGTTATTGGTGGATTTGAGGGTTCCATTAAAGGTGCTGCAAAGATCTTTTTGACAAAAGGCCTAGGTACTTGCAGGACTATCTGTCTCCAATTATCTCTATCTGTTAGTTAAGCAGTATTGTCTGATACGATTCAGAAGGCATGACCTGCGAACAGCATCCTATCCAAGATCCAGATGGCCCCAACCCAGCCTGCAAAGGACGGTCAAAACTGTACCACCTTCCCCCAGTCCTGGTTGGGAGGTTGATATCCATGTTGGTTGTTTTTAATTGTTCTGTTTGATTTGAAGTTGCCCAGCATGAGCATGTTTTATTGCACTTTATCATTCCAATGTTCTTTTTCCCCCTCTGGTTATTGGTTTTTCTTTTTACAATCTCCCTGAGTTGTAGGTGGCTATATAATTTATTAAAGAAATCAAATCCTACCAAAAAACCAAAAAACATAGGACTGAAAGCTGTACAATAATAGCATTAGTGTTTTTTATACATGTTTGTAATGATCAAAATGCCTCATAAGTATTGAACCAGTTTTTTGAAGAAAGCAATTGTTGCTCCCCCCCCCCCAAAAAAAAATTAGAAATCTCCCAAAGACATTATATGGTAGCATAGGACATACATTCAAGTTTCCTAGAAATATCATATATCACTAAATGGGTGGCCATCAAAATCATATCAGTGACTGAATAGTATTAATTATTCTTGTTAAGTAGGAATCTTGATATTTATCAATTGACTTCATTGTTATGAACTTTTATTTTTCATGTCTATGGAGATTCAATAACCATTGAGGTCATATCTGTTCCAAAGGTGCTTTTTCAAAAATTCAGTTGAACTTTCTTGTTATTTTTCCTTTGAAAATTTTTGCTTTGCATCCAAGAATCTTCTTCAGTTCAGTTTGTTTAGCACATAATTCCCATTACATTTTTTCTAACACAATATTTCTGGTTTGAAATGGTGACCTACATAAACTGTTTGAACATTTTAATGGGATATTTCAAATCCAAAAATCATCCTCAGATGTATACATAATAAAATAATATAAAGAGCTATGCTGACATAATTCCCTGAAAATACTGAGACTCCTGAAGTTGGATTTATTTATGTATTATTAAACATTTTAGATAGGCATAATGAATTCCATCAGACCCTCCAATTGTTTATGATAAATAAAGGTATAGCACAATGGAATATAACTTTTTGTCCTTCCAAAATTTATTGGACCAGGTAAGCTTGTTAAAAAGATTAAATGGGTTGGGTTTCACTGGAGGTTTATTAAATTTGGAAAATGACACAGTGTAATTCCACAGGGTTTCCAAAAGCACTT
Source organism: Laticauda laticaudata (assembly GCA_004320025.1). Taxonomy (NCBI): domain Eukaryota; kingdom Metazoa; phylum Chordata; class Lepidosauria; order Squamata; family Elapidae; genus Laticauda; species Laticauda laticaudata. Next base: position 32,572 of record BHFT01037847.1, read on the forward strand.
TGAGAAAAGACAGACAGATAGGAAGGGACTGAGAAGGCCAATTCATTTAGAAAATGCTGCAATTATGATAGTTCAGTATGGAGTGGACATTTCCTCCACTGTCTGAGTACTATATTTTCTTTCCTCTTGTTGCTAAGGTATTCAGCATTATATTATTATCCTAAGTGTGAAACCTAGAATGAACAAGGAAATTACTTGGAATAGCTGGAAAACATTCATTCTGTTTTATGAATTTAGCAGATGCACTTGAAGCCACATGGTTATTATTAAAGTAGTTTTCTTTGTTAAAGGACTATAACTATCTTGTCATATAGGAGAAGAACAATTATAATTTATTATTAACAGATTTTATTGATGAAAGATTACTAAATGAGTACATGCTCTTCCAATAAAAAAGACTATATACTCTAGAGTTCTTTCCACCTCCTACTTATCTTTAACTCTACATATCTTTCTGCAGCCTATGAAAGTAATTCATGGAAAACTGTAGGATATCAGAACTGGGCATTAAATCTACTGTACAGAATATGGATAATACATTCCTTCTCCTCAAAATGAAGAATAGTGATAAAATCATATTCATCCAATCATTTGCTTGAAGGACTTAGTACTATTTGTCAAGCCATATATGAGAAAATAGAAAAAAAACACCATATGTTATTATGACAGATCTATAAGAATGAGCAATCCTCCATTTTAAACTCTTCAATTTTTTTTAATAATTTCCTCAAAATAATTATAAAATAGTGTATCTGTGGCTCTCATATTTCACAAAACTACACAAACTCTGTTAGAGGAGAATATCTAGCTCAGGATAACTGTGGGATCCTTGGTGCTTTCTGAGCTTCGTGGTTTCTTGTAAACATTTCATTATCAAACTAGATAACATAATCAGTGCTAAAAGGGAATGGGGCTTACTCTTATTTTTATATACTGGTGGCTTATCCTGTCAGTGTTGGTAAGAGTGGTCTTGGTCCTTGATTAGGCTGTTGTTTACTATTGTTAATTGTTAGCTTGTTTTCCTGAATTGGTAGATCCTTGATTAGAATATTGCTTAAGCCCATGTCACACCGCCCAACGGATGCAAAAAGGACACAGCGGACGAGCAAAATGTTCCATTTCCGTTGTTATCCGCCTCTAAAAGGGGCAAAAATTTGCTATAACCGGAGCGGATAACACGGACACGGGGGAGGATGCAGCGGCAGATGGGAAAACGATGCGGAATGAAGCCTAGGTGGATGGAGATGTGGATGGCACATCCGCAGGGCTCTGGGGGGTCTCAGCAAAGCGGAACGCGGAACGGATACAGCGCACTCGACAGCGGATGCACAGCGGATGAAGCGGGATGCAGAGCGGAAGCCTGGCGGGATGCTGGCTATTAATTGCGCATGCGGGGATTGCATTGCGTTCGCCCCGCGGATATAACGGAAGCAGCTGAAGCAGGTTCGCCATTCAGAGAAAGACCTTGCTGCTGGACACATCGACATGCCTTGCCTGTCCTGCCTGCCAGGCCTTGCTACAAGCCTCCCTGCAGCCTTGCTGCCAGCCTCCCTGCCAGCCTTGCTTGCAGCCTTGCCGCAAGCCTTTGCTGCCAGCCTGCCTGCAAGCCTTGCTTGCAGCCAGTCTGCCTGCCAGCCTCTGCCTGTCTGCCTTTCTGCAGCCTTTGCGTGCCTGCCTCCCTGCCACGTCCTTGGCTGCCTCCTTGGTGCCAGCCTTCCCCTGCCAGTCTTGGTGCCCTGCCTGCCTGCTCAGCCTCTCCACTGCCAGGCCTTACTGTCTGACCTGCCAGCCCTTTGTGCCTGCCAGCCTTGCTGCCAGCCTCCCTGCCAGCCTTGCTGCCAGCCTGCCTGCCAGCCTTTGCTGCCAGCCTGCCTGCAAGCCTTGTGCCAGGCCTGACTGCAGGCCTTTGCTGCCAGCAGTCTGCCTCCAGCACCTTGCTGTCTGCCTTCCTGCCTCAGCCTTGGTCCTTGCCTCCCTGCCAGCCTGGTGCCTGCATTGGTGCCAGGCCTTCCTGCCAGTCTTCGGTTGCTGCCAGCCTGTCCTGCCAGCCTTCCTGCCAGCCTTTACTGTCTGCCTTGCCAGCCTTGGTGCCTGCCAGCCTTGGTGCCAGCCTCCCTGCCAGCCTTGTTGCCTGCCAGCCTCCCTTGCCAGCCAGCAACCCCACAACCATATGGAAGCACAGCAAGCCTCAATTCATCTGCGCTGCCAGCCCTGGCAGAGGGACAGGGCTACCATTCCCGCCCCTGAGCCCTCACTCTGGTTCTGCTGGGGCTTCTGCAGCACGGGCTCGCTCTTCTGAGGGGGCTTTTGGGCCCGCGGGGGGCCTTTCTTGCTTGGGCCTTTTTTCTGTTTGGCCTTTTTTCTGGAGGAAAGGGGGGGGCGGCTGATGGACAAGCACTCCCAGCACCAGGCCACCTCCACAGCACCTGCACCCTACCCCTGGCGACTGAGCGATCAAGAGGAGTGCCAGAGGACTCATTTTTGTCTTATAGCTTGTTTGTTAATAAAGTCGATTTATGATTCACACACTTGCTTCATTTTCTTTTTTTAATAAAGTCTTGGGTGGAAACTTTTAGAAATGCGTTTAAGCCTTTGCATGCTTGTGGGATATAAGGATAGCAGTGGGATGGGCAGGGATACCTTTGTGATGGGTATTAGCTGTGGGATAGATAAACCTCCAGTGCAGCATAGTGGGACTGTATGGTCCACCCTTCCCAGCTTTGCCACACTTTGGCCCTTTATTATTCAATAATAATGTAATAATTCATCACACATTTTGACATAAACACAAATCTTTATTAAACGCCCTGTTCATTGTAGGCCCACCCAAACATACATGGCCCAATTCTCATCCGTCTGTGATGAGGACAGGCTGAAGGAAAGCATCCATTAAAGCATTCTACCAATCCTGTTCTTGCCACTCCACTGCCTTCCAGCTTGGGGAGTTGCACCAGTGTTTCAGGAGGTTGCCTGCTTCTTCGCTTTCATGTGAGGCTCTTGTTGCCGGCCTGCACATTCCTTCAGTTGTCGATCTGGGTTCGCCCTTTGCCTCGATTTCACCAAGCTCCATGTCCCCTTCCCTTGTTGACGGTCAACAAGTACTGTTCTGCAACACTGCGCTAGTGGGTGCACATGAGATTGTGCAGGATGCAGCAAGCTTCCGATGATATTCCTCACGCGTCTCTGGCGATGCTGCATGGTGGTAAGGAAGTACCTGGAACCTGTTTGGCCAGGATGCCAAAGGCCGTTCTCCACCACCCGCCTTGCCAATGGACAGCCTGTAGTTGAAGATCCTCTCTTCACGGGTGAGAGTCTGGAAGTGTAGGTCTTCATTGAGTAGGTGTGAGGGAGAAATGGCGTCATCCCCCACGATGAAGTAGGGCACATCTTGCGTGTCGTGAGCCAGGGGTCTGATCTGGGGAAAGCCCACGATGAGGTTGCGGTTCTAGCCCCTCTTGAGGGTGACTGGCGTTGTATACCTGGGCATCTGAAGCTGACCCGTTGCCTTGAAGCTATGATGTCCTTAAACTTGTAGTCGCATCGACCTGCGAAGAGGATGATTCTGAAGAAGCCCTTGGAGTTGAAATAAGTGGAGCCTGAGTTGGTTGGAGCTTTGCAGGCCACGTGCTTCCCATCTATGGCCTCCAACGGTGTGTTGGTAAGTTCCACTTCTGATACCACTGTTCTGCAACTTTTCCATCCTTCTCAGTGGAGGGTACTGCGAGGAGCTCCTCCTAGTATTCTTCGATGATGGCCTGCACCCACTTCTCTACCACACTGCTGATGGTGTTGGATGCACCCTCCCAGCCGTACTGCATGTGCTCCTGTAAAAGGAGGTTCCTGAGGCCAGGGTGGGCGCAGAAGTGAGTGCCACCTTTGAGCCCAGGTTCCAGGTTGGGCCGGAAGCTTGTGTGTTCTGCTTGGTCAACCTGGGTGTCAGGCGCTGCACCAACTTCGTTCAAACATGGCTGGAAGCATCCTCATGAAGTTCTGGAACGCTCCGCACATCCTCCCTTCGCTCCTGAGGCTCCACCATCAGCTTGTTGTACAGTCCCAATCCTCTGCTCTTCTGGTGAACCTCTTTCAGAATCAGACTCTTTTTTGCGGTGCTCCTTTTCTTCTCGCATGGTTAGAGTTACAGAGCCTGCAGATGGGCTTCCACTGTTGCAGAACGATGGTGGCTGCCGAAAGACTTTGTGTGCAATCCACGGTGGACCATGACTGGGATGCTGTGGAAAGGAAGATCCAGATGAAGGCTCAGAGGTCCGCACCACTGGCTGCTTCTGAAGTGAGATGCAGACGAGTTGCTCCCCCTTTTTATAGGCAGGGAAAGTTGTCCCTTTGCATCCTCTAGGCATCCTCTAAGGGATCCTCTAGGCATCCTTGCAGACATCCTAATATCCGAGATAGGTCCCCTCGCGAGCGTTTTTTCTGGTCTTTAAAAACCCACTTTGTTTCCGTGCGGCATCGCTAGGCATCCGTTCGTGCATCTGTCCACGGTCCGTTCCGCTTCCTCCCTGCGTCGGGCAGATGGGAGTTGCGCGGCATGCGCAGCGATGACTAGCGGATAGCAAGATGCGTAACGGATGCGTAGTGGATGCCTAGCGGATGCATAACGGACGAACTGGATACCATTTCCGCCGCAAAAGTTTTTAGGCAGCCCAAAACTTTTCTCGAGCGGATGAAAACTTCCATTAAACGGATGCCTGAACGGATATGAGAGGAAGCAAACGGAGGCAGTGAGTACATCGCCGTTTTCGAACGGATGGCAAGGTTTTTTGTCCGTTTTACATCCTCTTTGCATCCGTTGGTTCGGTGTGACATGGGCTTTACTTCTTGATTGTTGATCTAGTGTTAATCAATGGATGTTGATTGCTGATGATGAGATGTTGTGAATTTGTTTCTTTTTTGGTTTTTTATTGTCATTTTTCAGTGGTATGTAGATGTTGTTTATCTCTATATGTCTGAGTGCCCGGCTTCAAGGAACTCTCTGTCACTTTGGGACTTGTCTTAATCTAACATGTCACAGTTTCCCAGTTGAAACAATAGTTAAGTCTGTCCATGTGCTGTGAAATGAAGGAGTTTTCATCATGTCTCCTGACTGCTAATTGATGTTTGTGGATGTTCTCTGCTAGTCTTCTGCCTGTTTTGTTCTACATAGTGGCTATGTTTTAGATGCCTCCTATTTTGTTTTTTGGTTTGCCTAGAATGTTTTGTGTGCTATGCTGATGCCATGTAGTTGTAATAGTCTGATGGTAGTTTCTGAAAAGTTTTTGAGTATGACAATGTTACCCTTTTCATAGCTTATGTTGGTCATGCTATAGTAGGTTGAATGATGAAACACTTTGTGATAACGTTCCATGGATATTCACTTTGTCAGAAGATACTGTATAGATGATCTGTTTCTTTTTTCTGATGTTCAGGGTTGCTGCAATATATTTGTGCTTGTGTAAATACTGTTCTTACACAGCTTCTCTTGTGAGAAGTTGGGTTGTTATTTGGTAGTGGAGTGCTTAGTTGGCATTGGGTGGCTTTTCAATAGCTTTATGTTTCTAATTTGCCATCAGAACAGGTAGTCCTCGACTCAAAAGAGTTCTTTACATTCAAAGTTACAACGGCACTAAAAAAAGTGACTTATGACCATTTTTCACACTTACGACCATTGCAGCATCCCCATGAATATGTGATCAAAAGTCAGATGTTTTACAATTGGTTCATATTTAGGATTGTTGCTGATCATGTATTCACCTTTTGCAGTCTTCTGGCAAGCAAATTCAATGGGAAAGCTAGATTCACTTAACAACCAGGTTACTAACTTATCAACTGCAGTGATTCACTTAACAACTAAGACAAGAAAAGTCATAAAATGAGGCAAAATTCACATAACAAATGTCTCAATTAACAACAGAAACATGGGCTCAAGTGTGGTCAAAATTGAGATACCTGTATTATTATTTTCTTTTTCTACTTGAAAATTTTTGAAGATGTGTTTGATAGTTTTATATTTTCTGTCTTAAGGTGGTCCTTTTTTATTTATTATGACATTAGCTATCATCTACATAAAAATGTATTTTCATATATTATTATATATTATGGATTCTGGTTATTCGGGTTTTTCTCCGCGTAGAATTGGAAGTATCTAGTGCAACGTTCGATGAAGTCTCATTCAATCATCTCAGGCTTGTTTCTTACAGCTCTGTGCTTCTCAGATGATGTGAGACTACGACCACGAACCAGAAGCCATACTGCAGCTGCACCACTACCACTTCAAACCCCTCTGACCATACAAGAAGCAAACTGACACCCACCATGAAATGTGGCACGACACGAACACGAAGCCAAACAACAAGATCACAGCTCACACAGCTCAAATCCCCAGCAACTAAGACTAACCTGAGCAAGCAAGCCAGGACCACCTAAGCAGAACACACCCCAGCAATCAAAAACAGACAACCCCCTACAATCAGAACACAGCCAAACCCCCACCAATCAAGTCACACCCCCACTAGCAGTTAAAGGAAGAAGCGCTTTGCAAGCTCACATCACTTGAAGAAGCACAGAGCTGAAGAACAAGCCTGAAGATGATGAATGAGACGTTATGCGAAACGTGCCTAATACTTCAATTCTAACGCGGGAGAAACACGAATAACCAGAGATCCCACATACAATACTCGCGAAAACCTCAGAAAACATATATATATATATATATATATATATATCATATATATATTATATATAATATATAATATAATATATATATAATATATATAATTATATTTATATATACATTGTTTTTTTAAGCTTTCGGGGTACTACTATGTGTGTGTTTAGTTCCCTTCGGTATTATGCCCGTCATTGTAGTTCTGTAAAGTTGTAGCAACGTTTCAGCAATGAATCTCATCTGCCATCATCAGGCTTCTGTATGGATGTGATGTCTCAAACAGTTCCTGGTTTTCAAATTTGAGGCTGGTCATGGGGCGTAGTTTGTGCAGTGTTTAGCTAGATTTGTAATGGGTGCTCCTTGGAGCTAGACTTTGTTTAATAACCATAAATTTATAAACCATAAAAATTATAACCAGCCCACAAGCAAAGAAATCCAACAGACAATCATCCAAAGGAAAATCTTCTAGAGTGGCGCAAATTAATATGGCCTCTGAAAAATACAACAAAGAAGACATACCTCTCAGACCATAAGTCATCTCCAAAGGAAGCACCATTACAAACCTGAGCTGAACAACATATATATATGTGTGTGTGTGTGCTGTTCAGGCTTCCTTCGGGTATTATCCCACGTCATTGTAGTGCTTTTAAAGTTGTAGCAACGTTTTCAGCAGAATCTCATCTGCCATCATCAGGGCTTCTGTTTGGAGTTTGTATGTGAGTCAGGGTCTCACAGCATTGTTTTTAATTTGAGGCTAGCCTATTATTGTGGCAGGATGTTTTTTCTACATCCTGATTGGTTGGAGTCCTTGGTCTGTGTTTATTGGACTTGGAGTTGTTTGATTGGTGCTTCCTTGGTTTCTTCTGTCTGTTTGTGTGGTTAATTTGATATTGGCTGGCAACACTGTGTTCCTGTATTGGAGCTTTCAGTGCAGCTTGGCTTCCTGTGAAAGTAACAGCTATATCTATTTGGAAGCTAGGTTTCATCTGGGTGCCTGGTGGGGGGTGTTGAAGCTGGAGGTATTCAGGGGAAAGTTTGTCTGTGCCCAGGTGTTTTGCCTGGCTTTTGGTGCTGGAGAATCTTTCCTATTTGAGAGTGCAGGCTTCAAATGATTGACAGTCGGTGGAATCATCTCTTCTATTCAATGCTTTCAGGTCTTTTTTCAATCTCTATGGCTTTCTGATGATTCTTGTGCTGGGGTTTTCTATAGTGGCTTGGTTTTAGTATGCAATTGAAAGTATATGTATATATTATTATATATATATTGTTTTTTTAATCTTTTCGCGGTACTTATATGTGTGCTGTTCAAGCTTCCTCGGGTATTATCCACGTCATTGTAGTGCTGTTAAAGTGTAGCAACGTTCAGCAGAATTCATCTCCATCATCAGGCTTCTGTATGGATGTGGTCTCACAGCTTTGGTTTCAAAATTCGTGGCTGGTCTATTCTGATTGACTAGGATCTTGGGCTGTGTTCACATGGTTGGAGTTTGATTTGATTGGTGTTTCCTGGTGTTCTTCTGTCTGTTTGCTGGGATCATTAGAGAAGCCATAGAGACTTGAAAAAAAGACCTGAAAGCATGAATAGAAGAGATGATTCAACCAGACTTGTCAATTCTTGGAAGCCTGCACTCTTCAAATAGAAAGATCTCCACCCACAAAACAGACAAACACCTGAGCACAAACAGACTCCCTCTGATGCCTCCAACTCAAACACCCCGCCACCAGGCAACCCATGTGAAAACCTAGCTTTCCTAAACGATATGCAGCCTTCTTTCACACGAAGCCAAGCTGCACTGAAAGCCGCAACACAAGAACAGAGTGTTGCCAGCAATCAAAGCCAGACAAAAGACAGAGAGAAACCAGAAACACCAATCAATCTAACTCCAGTGAACACAGACTAGACTCCTAGCACAATCGAATAGACCAAGCCCTGAATTTGGAAACCAGAAGCGGTGAGACCCACATCCATTACAGAAGCCTGATGAATGGCAATGAGATTCTTGCTGAAACGGTTGCTACAACTTTAAAAGCACTACAATGACATGGGATAATACCTGAAGGAAGCTGAACAGCACACATGTAAGTACCCACGAAAACGTAAAAAAACATATGTATATATATAAAGACTTGACTAGTCGAACACGAAAATGTGCAGTTCTGCAGCAAACAGCTGTATATATATTAGCCTATAGGCCATATCAACGTACAGGTTCAAACATATATTACCAATAAAAAGAACTGAGTTGAAGACACACTGTGTAGTTGTTGAATTACCCAAAGGTGCGATATTTGGACCATACAGATAATTTACATTTTCCATATGGTTACCAGAATCATTTATTTTAACTTTTAAGTGAATAATAGCAAATGTGGTTGAAATGTTGGATTTTTATGTGCTGTTTTTAATAAAATTTGCTATTATATTTTATTTTATTATGTTTCTTACTGTATTTCTCTGTTCTCAAGTAATCTTATTGAAGCATTAATTGAATCTGATAGAGAACTGCAGCTGCATGACTTAGACAAACACTCTTTGTGCAGGTTAAGATGGAGTCATGTTTACCAGTTCCATAACACATCATGTGTTATGACACCATAACACATGATGTTATGATAATGATGAGATGGCTTAATGTGGCTTTTACAGTGGAAGGTACATTGTACATTGAGAAAGTTATTATTTCTATAAGTGGTTGCTGTTCGTTTGACAACACCAGGAGAATGTTAAATAATGTTTCTGTCAGTTTCTGTCAGTCCTTTAAAAACTAAATTTGTATGTGTTCATTATTTATATAAACTACTTCAGTCGCAACTGACTGAGCAACACATACAGTCAATGTAAAAAAGTTAGTACAAAAGTTAGTAAAAAAAATTCTTACGTAGGTGGGCAAATACATTTTATGTTCATTCAAACAAAATATAAAGATAACCCTTTTTTTTCAGCCATTCTTTGGCAGATTTATTGGAGTGTTTAGTGTCATTGTCATGTTGCAAGCTCCATTTTCAGCTGAACTTCAGTCATCTGACAGAGGGTCTTATGCTATCATCAGGCACCCATCAAAAATTCATAGTAGATTCTGTGCTTGTGAGCTGTCCAGGCCCTAATGTGGCAAAGCAGCCTCCAACATAATATTTCCACCACTCTGCTTTATAATTAGTATCCTGTCCTGTCTTTGCTTAGCTCTTCATGAGCAAATGTTAGTCTTGTCTTGATGTTCTTTTTGGCAGTTCCTCCTGGTGTATCTCTCATGTAGATCTAATTTGTGCAACCTCTTTTTAATGGTAGACTCATGCACTCTGGTATCAATAGTGGCAAGAACTATCTGTTGATCATGTGACACAGTTCTAGGATTCTGTGAGACCTCTTTCAGCATCTTGCATCCTGCTTGCTGTGATGGCTTGGCCTGTGCTAGGTGGCAATTGTTAGAAAACATTTCCCCATTATACATGTATCTTCCAGTCAGTGAAGTGATTGATGTCCAACTATTTGGCAATCTTTTGAAATCCCTTCCCATTATAGATGCTCTTCATAAGGATATATAAACCTTCCTTCCAAAAAAGGGACTTTAATCTAGGAATACTGATAGCACACACTTCAACAACAAAGAACAAATCAAATTAAATGGCTGAGGTTTAAAATAGATGTTTCTTCTAAGTCCTCTTTAATAATGTTCTTACCACTCACACCTGATTTTGGTGTGGTGCATATGATTCTGATTTTAGCTATTTGAGGTAAGGATAAATGTAGGCTTTACTTTTTCCACATGAGAAATTTGCACTTATGTTTATTTAAATTACACAGTGGATTACAAAGTGTAAATAATATATGACATTTGTTGAAAGAAAGATCAGATATCTGTATATTGAAATATGCTGAAGAAGTGAGAGAGAATCAATGGGGTATGCTTTTTCACATGACTATACTCCAATCATAACTGGGTTTAAATATATTACAGCAATACAGATAGTCCTCGACTTATGGCCACAACCGAGCCCATAATTTATGTTGCTGAGTGAGACATTTGTTAAATGAATGTTCCCCATTTTATGACTTTTCTTAGAGTTGTTAAGTGAATTGCTGCAGTTAAGTTTGTAATATGGTTGTTAAGTGAATCTGGCTTCCCCATTGACTTCGCATGTCAGGTCACAAAAAGTGATAAAATGACCCTGGTACACTGCAACCATCATGAAAATTAAACAGTTGCCAAGCATTTGAATTTTGATCATGTGACTATGGGGATGCTGCAACAGTTATGTGAAAAATGGTCAGAGCTGTTGTAACTTTGAACAGTCATTAAATGAACTGTTGTAACTCAATCATCATTAACTTTATCGCACTAACAAAAGACAGTTCGTATAGATAATCATAATCTCCAGAGGGCCATATGCATTGTAGACTTCCAAGGCTTCCTGGACCAACCAAAGGATATTCATAGCATAATAGTACACTGTTGATGTTATCTGTTGGATAATGAAATGTCTGCAAGCAAACTCCTAAGGTCAGAGAAGCTGCTTGAAGCCATGAAGGGAACACCAGGCCATAGGAAGTGGGTTGTAACAGAGGAGGGCTACGTTGAGGGCAATAATACAAAAATTAAAAGACCCCCTTCTCTTCCTGATCACATAAAGCAGGTTTGTCAAACTCCCGACCCACATGGATGCGTCATGTGCTGGCCATGCTCACACCTGGTTTAGCGAAGGGGGAAGAGTCCTGATACATCACATGACGCTGCCGTGATGCTATGATTTTGACACCCCAATATAGAGTGTGCAGATATAACTGGAAGCAGTCAGTCCTGAAGATAACTGAGGACTTAAACCATATAGGACTTTAAAGGTGACAGCCAGAACCTTGAATCATACTTGAAAACTTGCTGGCAATCAGTATAGCAGTGGGCTTTTTTTTTAATGAACAGTAATCTTCACACACAAAAAGAAAAGTATTGAGTAAACAGCCCAAAGAGGGCTGAGCAGTAAGATTGGAGAAATGTTAATGTTTTGATGCACTTATTGCCACAGGGAGCCTCAGATCTTACGTTTTACCCATGCTTGGCCAGGTTTGTTCTTTATTTTTTACCAGCTGTGTTCTGGGCATACTTAGTTCTTAGTATTTGAGTCTGTTCATTATAATAATGACTATTATCCACCCAGAATTGCAGAAATGAGATGACCAGATTTATAAATTGTTCTGTTCGGAAAAACGCGAGGTAGACCGGGTTCCAACAAACAAATGTCTTTATTTGTTAACAACAAGTAAAAATGGAACA
>BHFT01037848.1:0-19620 GCA_004320025.1 Laticauda laticaudata
ATTTGTCTGAAGTGGTTTAGGGTTTCCTGCATAAGCAGGGGGTTGGACTAGAAGACCTCCAAGGTCCCTTCCAACTCTGTTATTCTATTCTATTCTACTAAAAGAATCTACCAGCAGGAAAAAGGAGATCCTCCGTTCCCTTTCTTCTCTATTTATTCCCTTCCCTTTCTCCTTTCCCTTTCCTCTTTTCCTTTCCTCCTTCCCTTCCCCTTTCCTTCCTCTTCCTCCTTCCCTTTCTTCTCTTCATCCTTCACCTTTCTTCCTTCTTTCCTTCCTTCCTTCCTTCCCTCCCTCCTTCCTCACCTCCTCCTCCCTCCCTCCCTTGAGTTGTGAGATGAACTGATAAATGAGCTGGCAGCATTTGTGAAGAAGAACTGGGAAAAAAAAGGATGATTTTAGTAGACTTGGTTGATGGGCCGGTTAATATGTTGCTTTTAATTAATATTCAGTGTAATGAATAACCTCCTTGTCACTGGAGTGCAGCATGTGAGCGAGCCTGAGAGATAAGGTCTGGCACAACACCACAGCGCAGATTCCTCCAACAGGAAGTGTTGCTGTGAGAAAGAGGAAAGAAATGTGTGAAAATAATTGGGAAAGGTGGCAAAGGCTGAAAGGACACTACTAATAGATGAAGAGGCTGTCCTGTATCTCTCTGTATGATTCATCGCCCAGGGCTTATAATGAGGCTCTCCAAGATTGGGCAATTTTTACTCATTTTGGCACTGGAGGTCAAGTTCAAGGGAAACAGATTGCACATTTTAGGCAGTCTTTCCTCATATATGCAGGTCGTCCCCGACGTACGACCACCAGTTGAGCCCAACTTTTCTATTGCTGAGCGAGACATTTGTTCAGTGAATTTTGCCTCATTTTACGATCTTCTTTGCCACCTTTGTCAAGTGAATCACTGCAGTTGCACAGTTAGTGATCCGGTTGTTAAATGGATCATTGCAGTTGTTCAGTTAACGGCATCGTTGTTAAGTGAATCCGGCTTCCCCTTCAACTCTGCTCATCAGAAGGTTGCAAAAGGCAATCACCTGACCCCAGTGCTGGTATTAATTTTTTTTTTTACTACCAGTTCTGTGGGCGTGGCTTGGTGGGCGTGGCAGGGGAAGGATACTGCAAAATCCCCATTCCCTCCCCACCCCACTAACCTGCTTTCCAGCTCTGTTCTCCTGTGCAGGGCAACCAAAGGAGACCCAGCCGATCTGCTGGGACTCAATGGGAGGCAGAGGATAGATGGGGTTGGCGGGGACAGTCAGAGGTGGGATTTGCCGGTTCTCTGAACTACTCCAAATTTCTGTTACTGGTTCTCCAGAACCGGTCAGAATCGGCTGAATACCACCACTGCCTGCCCCCCCCCCACCTGGGACACTGAAACCATCCAAAATATGAGTCAGTTGCCAAGGTCCTAAGTGTGAAACAAAGTCATAAGCTCTTTTTACCGTTGCTGTAACCGGTAACTTTTGGAGTCACGGTGCCATTGTAACTTTGAACCATCGTGAAATGAACTGTTGGTAGGTCGAGGATGATCGGGATAGGAGAGCGGTGGGTGCTGGGCAGACTGGTTTCTCAGAATCTGCCACAACGTCGGTTCTCGTCTGTTTGTTCGGTTTATCCGGCTGACTCACCGAAATCTGGATTCCTGATAAGGAAGGGAGCTTTCCGTTCCCGCTTCTCGCCCTTGTTTCCCCCCAGGTGAGAACAAAGGACGCCTTGTTTGAAAGCATCAGCCACCTCATCAACTATCACCTGCAAAACGAACAGCCCATCGTGGCGGCGGAGAGCGAACTCCACCTGCGGCAGGTGGTCCGATGGAAGCCATGATGCTTGGGGGTAGGCGCCTGCGGTCCTCATCACGCGCCCGGGGTGGGGTGGGGGGTTGGGGAGAAGCAACCAGGTCTTGTGAGAGGGAGACAATGGTCAGATAAGGGAGAGCACAGCCCACAGAAGGAAAAGGGACCTGGGAAGGACAAGCAAAAGTAAAGGAGGGGAGAGCTGATGTTGGACCTGCCTGATTCTGTTATTGTGACCTTAAAATATTCTATATTTACCCCAAGACTAGCATCAAAGATGCATTTCTAAAGCTTTCCTTCCTTCCCTTCCCCTACCCCCTTTCCTTCTCTTTCCTCTTCCTCTCTCCCTCCCCTTTTTCTCTTCTCTCCCCCTCTCCCTCCCTCCTTCCTCCCTCCCCCTCTCCCTCCCCTCCCCTTCCCTCTTCCTCCCCTTCCTCCCTCCCTTACCCTATCCCTCCCCCCTCCCCCCTTCCTCCTCTCTCTCGTTCCTCCCTCCCTTCCCCTCTCCCTCCCCTTCCTCCTTCCTTCTTCCTCCCCTTCCTTCTCTTTTCCCTTTCCCTCCCCTTTCTCTCCCCTCTTCCCCTCTCCTACCCCTTCCCCTTTTCTACTTCTCCTCTCCCTTTCCTTCCCTTCTTCATCCTCTTCCCTCCCCTTCTCTTTCCTCTTCCCCTTTCCCCTCCATTCTCCTTCCCCTTCTCTTCCCCTTCCCCCCTTTCCCCCCTCCCTTCCCTTCTCTATTTAGGTGCTACCTCTTTCCAGTTCACTCTTCCTTCCTACCTTGTGCTCAGCAACAAACTCTGATTTTGAAATTGCCAGGTCTATCTGGTTTCATTTCCCAATGTTTTCAACTGGTATGGAAATGACCCAAGTCTACTCCCAAAAATGGAATGCAGAAAGATGGTGCGATTCAAAAATAAACAAATATTATAGACAGCCAAAAAGCTAATTAAAAGGCATACTCATCTCTCTTCTTTTCCTTTCTTAGGAACCTGTCCCTCTGTTCTGAAATAAACACTGGACATTTTTGATAGTTTTTTTCGAACTGGAAGCCAGAGAAAAGCCACAAAAACTTGCGTCAATTCTTTACTGTCCTCACTTGATCTTCTCTGGGCTGTTTCTTAGTGCTACCGCTTCCTTTCCTGCCCCAGTTTTTGCAATGGTGGTGGGAACCTCAGGAGGGATGGAATGGCCTACCTTGCAAGATGGATGTGCGAGTGATTATTAGCAAACAATGTTTCTAGCTTTTTGGACCGAAAAAAAACCAACCCATCTCTTTTCCAAAGCACCAAAAAGCCAAGATGAGAAATAATAAATGGAAACTTAATCAGGGAACTAAGGAGAAATTTCCTGACTGTGAGAACAATTAATCAGTGGAACAACTTGCCTTCAGAAGTTGTAAATGCTCCAACACTGGAAGTTTCTTAAGAAGAGATTGGATAATCATTTGTCTGAAGTAGTGTAGGGTTTCTTGCCTAGCAGGGGGTTGGACTAGAAGACCTCCAAAGGTCCCTTCCAATTCTGTTATTTTATTCTAATCAAGGAGAGAAACAACCTGAAATTAAGGAGAAAGTTCCTAATGGTGAGAACAATCAACCAGAAATTGTGGCCACTCCATCACTGGAGGTTTTTCAGAAGAAACTGGACAATCCTTTAACTGAAATGGTATAGGATCTCCTGCTCAAGCAAGTGGGGTGGACTAGAAGACCCCTCAAGGTCCCTCCCAACTCTTGCTATTCTATGTTCTATGAAAATGCTGCAAGGATTTGCCTGTTGTTTTTCGCAATACAACTTCCCCCGCCTCTGCAGACATACAAGCACAGGTGAGCGAGTGGGAAGAAGAAAGAAGAAAAACAGAGCTGCTCGTTCCAACTATAATTCAATTTTTTCATGAGAACTAAAAAGAGATCGTTGAAGGCATGAAGGGTGGCTGCTTCTATTCAACATTGTGAGGGCTTTTTCTGGTAATTCAGTTTCCCCAAGCAAAAAACAAACAAACAAACAAACAAACAAACAAACCTGAGAGTGTATTATCAGATTAAACATCTCCCTGGGTTTTTTTTTTCTTTTCTTTGTTTTTGATCATGCACCAAGCCCGGTTGCAAAGAAGATGTGACACTAACAGACCCGAGGTTTCTGCTCCTTTTCGCCCCGCTCTGGAGTGTGTTTCATCTTCTAATTCTTGCACGTTACAATTCCAAGGATTTCAACTTGATGAGAGGATGCGGGAGGGCTGTTGTTTCTCCTGCCTATATTTTGGAGAGGCACTAAAGTTCCTTTGAATCTGCCTTGCGAGGTAATCCAGACAAGAAGCACATCTACTCTACTACTAATTTTAGAAGCCAATCTCATTGTACACATGTTGTACTCTGACAATAAAGGTTAATTAACTTTCGGTGAAGATGCGTTAACAGAAACTTGCAAGGCGTAAAGCACATTTCTCTCTCTCTCTCTCTCTCTCTCCCCCTCACCTTTACAGTGCAAGAAACTAGGAAGGGTCCATTCTGAGATGTTTTCCAGGCCTTATTTCTTCTGGAGGCTAAGCAGCCTGTTATCATTAGTGCTAGTGCATCAGAGGCAATAAGACTGATGGTGTTACCTAGCTGGGTAATGAAACGTCAGCAAGGAAACAGCTAAGCTCAGAGAGCACCAAAGACCCAAAATCCATTCACGGAATCTTGCAAGTTAAAAAGTACAATTCTCCTCCCTTTTACACTCTGAGAAGTTAGGGAGGGTTTCCTGTGCTCCATTCCTTCTGCAGGCTCAGCTCTTTCTTATTCGACCACTGCCTAGCTTGCAGCTCTTCCTCTTGTCTCCCAAGGTCATTCGCTCATTCCATGATGCTGTTTATCTGTTTTCTCAGAGAAGATGGGAGTCACACTTTTACTGTCCCCATTTCGGGTCTGAGCCTGGTGCCGAGGCCGATGAAGAATGCTGGACACAAAGTGCAGGTTTTATCTCCTTTTTTTTGAAGCGCTCCAAGAAAAAGGGTCCTGGCCAGAAAATGCTAAGAAACCCTGAACAATAGAATTAAGAAAGCTTTTTACATTTTCACTCAAGCAGAAGGCGGGATAAGGCAGCATATATAAGAAATATCATCTAATAAATATTTCACTAATGATCTAACAATTATTCTATTTTTTCTCTAACTGTCCCTATTGTTAAGTTTTGGCTAATGTGAATCTTGAATGCTTCAGGAATTGTCTAATACACATTCTGTTTGCTCCTAACTTCTAGCTGAGGTCTGCAAGATGCCTAACTCTTTGTTACGTTTATCAGCTTTCTAACCACCCACAATTGTTACATGCATATTTTCTGTGAACAGGGCTTCCCAGTGTCAGGATTCTGGCAGTTACCCCCAATTAAATCATGAGTCTCAAGCCAAACTTCCAGAACTTCAAAAGGATTTATTGGTGTGGCTGACTATGAGGCACATCATACATTGTCACCCTTGACCCTGGTTTTCCCCCACCCTCTGGGTGTGTCGTAATTCATATTCTCCAATGGGGCACATCCATAGCCAAGAGTCATGCTCTCCAGTTAGATATCTGCATGGCAGAAACTTCAGTCACCTAGTTACTATCTTTGAAAAAATATTTATGGAATGCACTTTCGATTTCCAAGCTGCTGCACTGCTCTTTCAAAATCCCTTTCTGTTGGCAACTCTAAAAAGACCATAGAAATATTTTATGAGTTGACACCCAGTCTCCTTTCAAATCTATGCCATAACCTTGCTTTGTTTGAGTAGACAGCAGGGGCGGGATTCGGATACTGGTTTGGGCAAACCGGTAGTTCCGGCGATTAGTTGGTCTCGCCCACCTGCCCCTGTGCTAGTCTGTCCTATATTTCCGTGTTTTGTAGCCCAGTTGATTCGCGTGGCACAGCAGATTGCTGTGCATCCGCTGTTTTACTCACCGGGGCTGCAGCAGAAGGTAAGTTTTAGCGCTGAAAAATGGATGATATTCAAACACTACGCGCACTCACCAAACCAGTTGTTACACTGGTTGAATCCCACCACTGGTAGACAGCCCATCCTTCTGGCCTAAGATTTTCATACTGATGGGTCTATTTGGGAGCCTGGAGCTCCATAGAGGTTTAACCTTGATTTATCCCTTTGTCACCATGATTCCCTAGCTCCAGATGTTAACCCCACCCCATTTGGAAGCGCGGGAGAATTCCTTCTGAGAGCTCAGCTGCCTTTCATCTCTTCTCTAGTCTCTGGCTCTCCCTCCGTTTCCCAAGGTCATTCGCTCATATCAAGTCCTCGACTTACAACAGTTCATTTAGTGATCGTTCAAAGTTACAGGGGCACTGAAAAAAGTGGCTTATGACCGCTTTTCCTACTTCCAACCGTTGCAGCATCCCCCAGGGTCACGTGATCAAAATTCAAATGCTTGGCAACTGGTTCATATTTATGACGGTGGCAGTATCCCTGGAGGTCACGCGATCTCCATTTGTGACCTCCTGGTAAGCAAAATCAATGAGGAAGCCAGATTCATTTAACAACCGTGTGACTAGCTTTAACACCTGCACTGATTCACTTAACAATGGTTGCAAGAAAGGTGGTAAAATGGGGACAAATCCCATTTTTCATTTTGGGTTCAATTGTGGTTGTAAGTCAAAGACTATCTGTATATCCCCAAATTCATCACACTTGGCCAATGAAGAATTCAATTCTGTATTCTATATTCTATATTCTATATTCTATATTCTATATTCTATATTCTATATTCTATATTCTATATTCTGTTCTGTTCTATTCTATTCTATTCTATTCTATTCTATTCTATTCTATTCTATTTCTTCTATTCTATTATTACATTTACTCATAGTACTACAAAGACCCCAGCAAATTATCAACCTCTTGAATAGTTCCATGTTGCCCTGCCTAAATATCTGATTAAGAAGAGTTCTAGATTGGGAGGGCGAGTTGGGAGAAATGCCCAAGACGGATCACGAGGGGGCACTGTGATGCCAGAACAATTTTTCTTGACAATTTTTTTCAAAAATATCTTCCTAAAGGAACATAGCCTTTGCTTCTTTCAAGTTTTATTTCCCCTCTTTTGGATATTCCCCTCCCCCTTTTCTTTCAACCGAATAGCTAGAGAATTTTTAGCACATGTATAAATATATGTATGACCTACGCTGTAATCATGCAATTATCTAGGAAAGCATCAGAGGACCGAAAGCCACTGTTTTAATTATGTCTTAATTGAGTGTACAGATGTTTAATGTGGCCCTAATTCTGTTTTTTTTTTTTTTTAAAAAACATTTNTTTTTTTTTTTTTTTAAAAAAAACATTTTCAGTCCTTCACATTTTCTATACAGGTATATTATAGAGTATCCCAAGTTCTCCAAAAAACCTTAATTCTTTAAGGATTTTTTTATATATAAAAAGAATGAACAACTGAAACAGAGTTAAAATACCTTAACTATGACCTGTGGACTTCAACTCCCAGAATTCCTGAGCCAGCAAGGAATTCTGGGAATTGAAATCCACCGGTTATAAAGGGGTCACAGTTCCACACCCCTGTCTATAGAAACCGAGAGATAAATGCACGTAGGACCTAGTGGAGTTTTCTTTTGATTAGGCTCGGATTAAGGCTGAGTGGGTTAGGATGGTAGGTTGAAATTTTTTTAAAAAAGGCTGTTGTGGGATTGCAAGAGGCTTTCTCTGTTCATTAATTTAATGGGCAAATAAAGCAGAATGACTTGCAAAGAGAAACAAAGCTTCCATTTCCTGAAACCTTTTGTGGCCAAGGGAATCAAACCTCTTATTTATTATTATTACTTTTTGGTATCCAAGGACTGTAAAAGGCAGAGCAATCATACGTTGTTGGAAATCTCGCTCTGTTTTCATGGCATGGACGTCGGTTTTAAAGCCAAACACACAACAGCAACCTGAGACAAAGTAAGTCTCCATTTCTTATTTCAGAGTTTGAAAAACAGGGAGATTGTACGGCCAAATTTTGGCCTACTGAGGCTCTGTTTCATAGAATCATAGGGTTGGGAGGGATCTTAGAGATTATCCAGTCCAACCCCAGCCTTGGACAGGAATCTTGAATGAATGGTGGTCCGTTCTTTTCTTGAAAAACCAGTGCAGGTATCCTTGACTTATGACCACAATTGAGCCCCAAATTTCCATTGCTAGGCGAGGCATTTGTTAGGTTCCGCCCCATTTTACAACCTTTCTTGTCACCGTTGTTAAATGAAATCACTGCAGTTGTTTAAGTGAGTAACACAGTTGTAAAGCAAATCTGGCTTTCCTGCTGACTCTGCTTGTCAGTTGGTCACAAAAGGGCATCATATGGGGATACTGCAACCGTCATAAGTATGAGCCAGGTTTCAAGTGTACAAATGTTGATTAGGGGACCATGGGGAGGCTGCAACGGCCGTAAGTGTGAAAAACGGTCATAAGTCACTTTCTTCAGTGCTGTTTTAACTTCAAGTGATCACTAAATAAACTGTCATGAATCATTTAATGCTGGAGCCCACACAGTTCCTTACGGGCAGGTTGTTTTTCTGCTTCATTGTTCTCATGATCAGGAAGTGTTTGAATCTTCTATAAATCTTCCACTTGATGGTTATTGTTGCCCCATTGGGCACTATGGAGAATAAATCAGGGTTTCCAATTTTTTCCCTACCCTTTCTATGTGCATACTTGCACGCACAGGGTTCAAATACTGACCTCTGTCAAGGCTGGATAGCTGCCTGAAGTTTTTCTAAGCACAGCTGAGGCACGGCAACAGCCGAATAAGCTGAGCTTCTTGCGTGGCAAAGTTACGGAGCTCTGTCAACCTGGTGAGCTACCTGGAGTGTTTTGAACCACAGCTGAGGTGCGGCAATAGTGCGAATCAACTGAGGTTCGCTGCGGGGTGAAAATACGGAGTTCTGTCAACCTGGTGAGCTCTCTGGAGTGTTTTGAAGCTCAGCTGAGGAGCTGCAATAGCACAGATCAGCTGAGTTTTGTGTGTGGGGCGAAAATACGGAGCTCTGTCAACCCGGTGAGCTGCCTGGAGTATTTTGAAGCTCAGCTGAGACGCAGCAAGAGCCAAATCAGTTGAGCCTCACATGTGGAGTGAAAACACGGAGCTCTGTCAACCCGGTGAGCTGCCTGGAGTATTTTGAAGTTCAGCTGAGACGCAGCAAGAGCCAAATCAGTTGAGCCTCACATGTGGAGTGAAAACACGGAGCTCTGTCAACCCGGTGAGCTGCCTGGAATGTTTTGAACCAGTCAATATTTTCACTACCAGGATGCCAGAACGGGTCCAAACTGGCTAAATACCACCTTTGGAATAAATCCACTCCCTTTCTTGGGAGAGGACTTGAAGGATTGGAAGAAATCTATAATGTCTCCCCTTGCCCCAAATGTCTCTTTCGGCTAAATGTACCCATTTCTTTTACCCATTCTGTGGGGTCCTTGGTTCTCTCTTGAGTTTTGTTGTTTTCTTGCGGGCACTTCATGACGCGAGGGAGTGTGGCATGTGGAATAGCAGCTCTGGTGGCCTAGAGGTGGAGCTCTTGCCTCACGATCTGGAGGCTCTGAGTTCGATCCTTGGTAGAGGCTAATATTTGGAATGGACTCTCCTGCTGGAGCAAGGGGTTGGACTAGATGACCTCCAAGATCCCTTCCAACTCTGTTATTCTATTCCCTCTTTATACACAATAGTTTCGCCACAATAGGAAATCCTAGACTAGGCTAAATTCCAAAACACCAAGGAATCCTGAAGACTTGGCATTCAGACAAATCAGCTATCAACAGGCACAGAGAGATAAGCTGCATTTACACATCCTTCAAAACAATCAATACGGGTTGTCCTCGAGTTCATTTAGTGACGGCTCAATGTTACAATGGCAGTGAAAAAAGGACTTATGATGGTATTTCACACTTACGACCATTGTAGCAGCTCCATGTTCATATGATCAACATTCAGATGCTTGACAACTGATTCATATTTATGACGGTTGTAGTGTCTCGGGGGCATGGGACCATCTTTTGCAACCTTCTGACAAGCAAAACTCAATGGGGAAGCCAGATTCATTTAACAACCATGTTACTAAGAAAGGCTGTAAAATGGGGCAAAACTCACTGAACAACTGTCTCACTTAGCAATAGAAATGTTGGGCTCCATTGTGGTCATAAGTCGAGGATCACCTGTAAAGAGACAAGAAGCAAGCAAAAGGACCAGAACTGTCCTTTCTAGCAACAACACCCAGATAAGCATGGATTAACACCAGACAAACAAGCAAGCAAACAGAAAACAATCCCTTAAACAAGGAGCCACCCTAGGGCAGTGGTGGCAAACCATTTTTGGCTCCCGTGCCAATAATTGTGCATGCTCTCGTGCGCTCATGCTCACGTGCCAGCACCCAAGGTAATGCATGCTGCTCCCCCACCCATCTGCATGTGCAATCTCCCCGCAGCACGCTGCACATCTGCGCATGTGCACGCAATCCTGTTGCCATGTGCTTGCACATGTGCATGTGATCCCCTTGATGTGCACCATGCGCATGTGATCACCCCTATGTGCTGTGCATCTTTGCACATGCGTGCACAATCACCCCCACGCACCACCCATCTGCACATGCGTGCGTGATCCCTGCATGTGCCATGTGTTTCTGTGCATCTTTGCGCATTGCTCATCTTTGCGCACTACACATCTTTGTGCATGTGTCTCCTGCACACCCCTGCCCCCTGTGCATGCACGCCAGATACCCAACAATCAGCTGTCGGGTGGTGGTGGTGCGCATGCTTGCGCAATTGGGCTCTTTCGGATGAGCTCTCGCGTGCCGGGGGAAATGGCTCTGCGTGCCACTTTCAGCACACAGAGCCATAGGTTTGCCATAACAGCCCTAGGGGAAAACCACATTCAAATATGAAGGGCAAGCTACTGTATATACACTGGAAGCAAACCCCACACTCTCTAGTACTGATAATGTTACCTAGTTGGGTATCATCAGGCTTCTGTATTGGGTTCGTCTGTGAGTCAGACTTTCACAGCCGTTTCTGTTTTAAATTTGGGGCTAGCCTACTGCCTGTGCCCGAATGTTTTTCTTTCATCCTGATTGGTTGGGAGTCTTGGTCTGTGTTTATTGGTCTTGGAGTTTGCTGTGTTCTGCTTGATTGGTGTTCTAATATCTTCTGTCTGTACTGTGGCTTTTTTTTTTGTCTTTTTTTTTGTTCTGACAACATTGTGTTTCCTGTACTGAGAGCTTTTAGTGCGGCTTGGCTCCGAGGTAAATGGACGGCCACATTTATTAGGAAGCTAGGTTTCATCTGGGTGCTGGTTGGGGTGTGTTTGAGCTGGAGTATCAGAGGGAGTCCTGTTTGTGCCCAGATGTTTGCCTGGCTTGTGTGTGTGGAGATTTTTTTTGTTTGAGAGTGCAGGCTTCCAAATGATTGACAGTCTGGTGGAATCATCTCTTCTATTCATGCTTTCAGGTCTTTTTTCAATCTTCTCTGATAATTCTGTGGCTGGGGTTTTTCTTCAGTGGCTAGGGTTTTGGTGCCATTGAAGTTGATGCTTTGACTGTGGCTTTCATGTGTTGGACTAGTGAGGAAGTGTGAAGTGTGTTCCAGCTTTTTAACTATATTTTTGTGTGTATCGAGGTGGGTATTTATTCTTCTATTGTCTGGGCCCAATGTATGTGGCCGGGCATGCATGCACAGGGGACTTCATATATGCCTTGGTTTCCGGGTCATTTTTATTTTTGGGTTCTAAGATGCTGCTATTTTTTTTGTCTGTTTTGAGGCAGTTCTGATGTGATGCCTGTGTAGTATCTTACTGATTTTGTCTGTAGTACCTCTTATGTAGGGCAGGACAGCTGTTCCATAGTCTGTTGATCTCTAGGTCTCTATTATGTCTTAGTGTGTTTTTGTGGATCAAGCTGGTGAATTTGTTTTTGTGGAACTGTTGGCTGTCAGTACTTTAGTCAGGGTGCATAGTTCAGTCTTTATGTGCGTTTCTGTGCAGGCGTTGGTTCTGCGTATTAGTGTATTTGCCACTGGAGTTTATCTGTGGCTGTTGGTGTGTGTGGATTCGGCCGTTGGAGATTAGGGTGTGGTGTGTGTGTTTCTTCGGTATAGGTGTGTCCTCCTAGTGGTTGCCTCTGTTTTTTTGTAGATAGTACATCTAGGAAGGTAGTTGTTTGTTTTTTCTGTTCCATGGTGAACTGATTTTTGGCGCTATGTGTGTTTAGGTTATGTTAGCGAAAATTGTTTAGGTTTTCTTTTCCATGGGCCAAATAAGCAAATGTGTCATTGATCGTATCTTAACCTATAGTTGGGTTTGATGTGGTGGTGGCATTAGCAGGCTCTGGATTGAATTCTTCCATGAACAGGTTTGCAATGACGGGGAGACAAATAGTGATCCCATAGGATGGCGTATGATCCATCTGCTTGCACTGACACGATGCCGATAAAGCACCAGCCTGAGGATGGCGAGTAGGACCTCGCCAAAAGTCACCAAATACTCTTAATCTCACACAGGAAAGACTTGAACACACATAGACCTACAAGACACTCACATATATAATATCACAGACGAACGTCAATACAGAACCTGATATGATGGCAGATGAGATTCGCCGAAACGTTTCAAACTTTAAAGACAACTACATGACGTGGATAATACCCGAAGGAGATGAACAGCATATTATATATAATAGCCCTATGTCACACTTACCCAACGGATGCCATAAAAAGACACAGCGGACGATGCAATGTTCCATTCATGTTATCCGCTCCAAAAGTGGGCAAAATTGCATAACTGGAGGCGGTACACCGATGCGTGGAGGACGCAGGGCGGATGCAAAAGGCAGATGCGGACGGAAGGCCCAGTGGATGAGCGTGTGAGAGCGATGGCGGAACCGCAGGCTTCCGGGGGCCTCAGCGAAGCGGACGCGGAACGGATACAGCGGCATGCACAGCGGATGAAGCGGATAGCAGAGCGGGAAGCCTAGGGATGCAGAGCGGAAGCTTAACGGTATGCCTGGCGTAATTGCGCATGCGGGGGGATGCATTGGTCAGCCCCGCGAGAATAACGGAAGTAGCTTTGGCAAGCAAGTCGCCATTCAGAGAAAGACCTGCTCTCCAGACCACATCGACTGCCTTGCGCTGTCCTGCGGCATGTCTGCCTTGGCTCAGCCTTGCTCCAGGCCTTCTGCGTGGCCAGCCTCCCTACAAAGCCTGCTGCAAGCCTGCTGCCAGCCTGCCTGCCTGCCTTCCTGCCAGCCTTGGGTCAGTCTGCTGCCCTCTGGTGCTGCCGTGTCTGCCAGCCGTTCCTCCAGCCTTGGTGCCTCCGTCCTCCCTGCCAGCCTTTTGTGCCTTGCTTCAGCCTTCCTGCAGGCCTTGGTGCCTGGCCTGCCGCCAGCTCTGCCTGCCAGCTCCCTGCCCGCCCTTGGTTCCTGCCAGCCTCCCCTGCCAGCCAACAACCCCACAACCATGCAAGAAGCCAGCAAGCCTCAGCCATCTGCCTGCCAGCCCTGCAAGGGGACAGGAGCTACCATCCCGCCCCTGGCCCTCACTCTGCGTTCTCCTGGGGCTTTGCAGCACGGGCTCGGCTCTTACTGGGCTGGGGCTTCTGGCTGCTTTCTAGCTTTGGGAGGAAGCTGATGACAAGCACTCCAGCACCAGCCACCTCACAGCACTGCACCGTTCATCCCTGGGGAACGAGCCGACCAAGAGGGTATCAGAGACTCATTTTTGTCTTATAGTTTGTTGTTAATAAGTCGATTATGATTCACACACTTGCTTTCATTTCTTTTTTTAATAAAGTTTGGTTGGAAACTTTTAGAAATGGTTTTAAGCCTTGATGCTTGTGGAGATGGGTTAAGAATAGGGCAGTAGGGTGGGCAGGGATACCTTTGGGAATGGTATTACTGTGGTATAGATAAACCTCCAGTGCAATTCATAGTGGGACGTGTATGGCTCACCCCCCAGCTGACCACACCTATTGGCCTTTATTTCAATAATAATGTATAATTCATCCACACATGTCAACACAACACAACTCTTTATTAAACGGCCGTTCATTGTAGGCCCACCAACATACATGCGCCAATCTCATCCATGTGATGATGACAGGCTGAAGGAAGCATCCATTAAGGCCATCTACCATCCTGTTTGGCCACTCCACGCTCCAGCTGGCGGAGTTGCACCAGTGTCTCAGTGAGGTTTGCGCTGCTTCTTCGCTTCCATGTGAGCTCTGTTGGGCGGCTTGCCACATCCTCAGTGTTTCATGTTTCCCCTTGCCTCCATTCCCAGGCTCCATGTCCCATTGCCTTGTTGGAGGGTCCATGAGCCTTTCTGCAGCTGGGTAGCGGGTGCGCATGAGATTGGTGCAGGATGCAGCAAAGCTCCACGCATCCTCCTCACGGTCTCTGGGCATGCTGCATGGTGGTGAAGAAGTGCCTGGACGCTGTTGACCAGGATGCCAAAGGGCATTTCTCCAGCCACAAACCCGCCTTGCCTGGACAGCCTGTAGTTGAAGATTCCTCTCTTCACGGGTGAGGAGTTTGGAAGTGTAGGGCTTCATGAGGTAGTGTGAGGGAGAGGCGTCATCCCACGATGAAGAGGCACATCGTATGTCGTTGGCAGAGGTTCTGGATCTGGGAAGCCCAGGATGAGGTTCTTCCAGCTCCTCTTGAGGTACTGGTGTGTATACCTGGGCATCTTGAGATGAGACCGTTGCCTGAAGCATCGATGTACAGAACTTGAGTCAGCATCGACCATGGCGAAGAGGATATATGCGAAGAAAGCCCTTGGAGTGAAATAAGTGGAGCCTAGTTGGTTGGAGATTTGCAGGCCACGTGCTTCCCATCTATCCAAACCGGCGTGTCCAAAACGCATGTTTGTGGATAAGTTCCACTTCTGATACCACTGCTCTGCCAACTTTCTTCCAGGCCTTTCTTCAGTGGAGGGTTACTGGGAGGAGCTCCTCCTTGTTATTCTTCGATTGAATGGCCTGCCACCACTTCTCTGACCACAATGCTGATGGTGTTGGATGCACCCTCTCCAGCCGTACTGGCATGCCCCTGTAGGAGGTCCCGAGGCCAGTGGCACAGGAGTGAGTGGCACCTTGAGACCCAGGTTCACGAGGCTGGGCCGAAGCTAGTGTTTTGCCTGGTCAAACCGGGTGTCAGGCACTGACAACTTCGTCAAACATGGCTGGGCATCCTCTTAGAAGTTTCGGATCACCGAGTGTCCTTCGTTCTTAAGCTCCAACCTCCTTGTTTACAGTCCGTCCTCTGCCTTTCTGCGTGAACCAATCTTCGGATCCAGTACTCTTTTTTGGGTGACTCCTTTTCTTCCGCAGTAGAGTTCACAGAGCCTGCAGATGGCTTCGCACTGTGCAGAAGGTATGGTGGCGCCGTCGCCGATAAGGACTTTGTTGAATCCACAGTGGGACATGACTGTATGCTGGAAGAGGAAGAGCCAAGATGAAGCTGCAGAGGTCCGACCGCTGTGCTGTTTCTGAAAGTGAGATGCAGACGGGTTGCTCCCCCTTTTTATAGGCAGCATAGTGTGTCCCTTTGCGCATCCTCTAGGCATCCTCTGGGCTCCTCAGGCATCCTCTAGGCATTCCTGCAGACATTCCTTAATATCCGAGATAGGTCCCCTCCAGCGAACGTATTTATCTGTGTTTAACGCTTTGTTTCCGCTTGGCATCCGTTCTGATCGTTCTGCGTCCTTGCTGCTTCCTCCCTTGCGTCCGGGCGGATGGATTCCTACGATGCGTAGCCGACGTAGGTATAGCGGATGCATAACGGGTATGCATAACGGCGATCCGGCGAATGCAGAACGCCACGAAACTGGTACATTTTTCCACGACAAAAGTTTTAGGCAGCCAAAACATTTTGGGGGCATGAAACGTCAATAGCAGCGGAAATGCTGGACGGATCCTAGAGAGGAAGCCAAACGGACGGCAGTGAGTACCATCCACGCGTTCGAACGCGATGGCAAAGTTTTTGTCCAGTTTTAACTCCGTACTTTGCATCCTAGGTTTCAGTGTGGAACATGGGCTTAAGTCTCATTCATCATCTTCAGGCTTTGTTTCTTCGGCTTCTGTGCTTCTCAGGTAATTTTCTTTACTCTGAGAAGCACAGAGCCAAAGAAACAAGCCTGAACCGAATGACTGAGGACCTTCATCGAAAGTTCCGCCCTAGATACTTCCCAATTTTACGCGGAGATAAAACCTGAATAACCAGATCCACATACAAATACCGCTAAAACCTCAGAGAACATCACCACACACACATATGATATGTATATATAGTATGTATGGTCAATACTACTATATATATATATTATATATATCAGTAACAGTTACTACTCTTTATATATATATATACTATATTACTACCCTATATACCCTAGTGATAATATATTTTTCTGACCAGTACCTGATACACATACCCACCCTAGCACAAACACATACAATATGTGCATATCGAAATGGTATATGACAGTGTAAATGACGTACCGCCATATGACCCACCCACCCGGATGGAACGCAGATCTTTTTATCCTTTGAGCATTTTGAGTTAGTGTGAGTTCTGGGTGCCCCATTTTAACAAGAAGTGGGCAAAAATAAACCGGCACAGGTTTGATCATGAGACTAGAAACTCACTCCTCTGCAGATTGTTCAAAAGAACTGAGTTTTGAGAAGAGAAGACTGCAGGGAGATTCGGGGGCTCTCTTCAATTATTTCAGAGCAATGCAGAAAGCAGTTGAGACTCATCATTTCAGAGGGAAGCACTTGCAGTAATAAATTTAAATGACAGGCATGCAGGTTCCAAGGGTAAGTTTAGGAAATAAAGCCACCTACCAAGAAGAGAAGCCAAAACCAAGAAAGACAAAGATATTTGGAGGAAAGAATTTCAGAGGACCTCTTAGAAGAGACAAAAAGCAATATTACAACATCTACAAGACATTAAAGATTGGCATAAAAAACCCCAATGTAAACTTTCCAAAAGATCTCCAAATTCAGAAGGCGATTCTAACTTTAAATTGGGATGTTGAAGGATGCTAACAGACAGCTGTTAACTGATTCCAAGAAAATAAAAGATGGTAGTCTTTGAATTATGGCCATAATGGAGCTGCCTCATTACGATTGTTATGTCTTTGAGGGTCAAAAAGCAGGTCCTCATGTGACTGACCTAATTTGAATTCTTTTTTTGGCGGCAATCATTAAGTGAACCCATTGTTTGCTATCAGAATAAACCTCCAAGTGGCCTCAATGACTCTCAGAGGGAGTACTAATAACCAGATGACTGCAAGGAATATAAATCCTTCCATTCTCCACCATTCAGTCAGAACTGAAGAAGCTTCTTGGATGAGAAGCAAAACCTCTTCAGGGAAAAAAAAAACAAGAAAATCCAGTTGCCTTTTTAAAAAGCACAATCATGACCTGGATGACTGTGAATCTCCACAGACATACAATAAAAACATACCCATTAAAAACAATTAAAACTGCACAAGTGAAATATAGAGTAAAAAAACTACGTTGAAATGATCCAACTGGCCCTCCAGCCCTTTGGCTATAATGCCAAGTCAAGAAAGCCACTGACCTTTGGAATTCAACTCTTAGGCTTTTAAGTTTAAAAGTGCAGCTTTGGGTTTAAAGCAATAAATAAATAAATACATTCAGGAAAAAGGAATATTGTGAGAAGTTTTATCCAGAAATATTAACTTGGGAGAACAGGCTTTTCGATGCATATTTAAATATGAATTTTGTGCATAAAGGAAAAGACTGTTGCTGTGAAAGGCAGCTACCATTTCCCCATGGTGGATTTTGAGCTTAGCACTGAATTATTCTTTCTGTCATTGTCTCCCCAGACATCATAAAATGTCCCTGTTAAGAGAGAAATCCTGACTCTTTTTATTTCATCCAATTAGTTTGCCTGCTGCAGCCTTGGATACGGGAAAATTGAGTTTGGTCCAATAGCTGTCAAAAAGCTGCCCAGTTCTGTCTTAAGACAGAATATTGCATGCAGTTTTGGTCACCATATTATTAAAAAAAAAGAAGATACTGAGAGGCTTTCAGTGCAGCTTGGCTTCATGTGAAAGGACGGCTATTATCTATTAGGATATATATATATATAAATCTATATATATAAAAAAAACATATAAATCTATCTATCATCTATCTATCTATCTATCTATCTATCTATCTATCTATCTATCTATCTATCTATCTATCTATCTACCTACCTACCTACCTACCTACCTATCTATCTATCTATCTATCTACATACATACATGTGTGAGTGTGTGTGTGTGTGTGTGTGTTTGGGTGTGTTTGGATATTTTCCTATGTAAGATTAAGAGTATCTTGGCGAACGTTTTGGCGAGGTCCCACTCGCCATCCTCAGGCTGGTGCTTTCGGCTTGTGCCAGTGCAAGAAGTTTCATAGTGACAACCTTTACAGCATCCCCATAGCCACTTGACCAAAATTCAATTGGCTCATATTTATGACCGTTGCTGTATCCCAAAGTCACATGATCCCCTTTTGCGACCTTCTGACGAGCAAAGTCAATGGAAAAGCCAGATTCACTTAACAACTGTTGTATCAATTTTACAACTGCAGCGATTAGTTTAACAACGGTGGCAAGAAACGCTTTCAAATGGGGGCAAAACTCAGAACAAATGTATCACTTAGCAACAGAAATGGTGTTCGTAAAGCAAGGATCACCTGTACTCTGCTTAATTTCCCAAAACTCTAGATGCCTTTTTTCTCCATTGTTGAGTTGTTCTCTGTTCCCAACCATTTGCAATTCTTCCCCCCTCTTACTCCCATTTTAATTCCCCCACTTTCTCTTCTGCCCTCTCCCCATATAAGTGAAGGAGAGGAAGTCCCATCATTTTTTTCAATTTCCTGCTCCTATTTATCTCGCAACTTCACTTTTTTCTCTCTCTCCTTCTTTCTCCCTCCCTCTCCCTCTCTTCTCCCTCCTCTTTCTCCTCTCTCCTTTCCTCCCCTTCCTCTTCTCTTTCTCTCCTCTCCCTCCTGCCACTCCTCTCCCTCCCTCCCCCTCTCCTCTTTCTCTCCTCTCTCCTTCCCACCTCTCCTCTCTTCCTCCCTCTGCTCTTCTTCTCTTTTCTCTCCCTCCCGCCTTTCCTCTCCCTCTCCTCTCCCTCCTCTCTCTATATTCACTCTCCCTCCCTCACCTTTTCTTCCCTCCCCTCCCTCCCCTCTCCTTCCTTTCTACTCTCCCTCCCATTCCTCTCCTTTCTCTCTCCCTCTCATCTCTCCCTCCCTCTCCTTTCTCTCCTCTCCCTCTCTCCCTCTCCTCCCTCTCCTGTCTCCCCTCCCCTCTCATTTTCCTTGTACTTTGCCATTATGCAGAGAACAAAAGGGAGATTTTTTTTTAAAGGCTCCTGAGTTTTATTGCTGAGCTGGAAATAGCTTCCTGGCCATGTGATGGAAGGTGTCAGGACGGTGACAGCAAAAGAAGGGGGGAAAAGAGGAGACCGTTGCAAGTTTGTTTTATAGCTCTTTTTTTGATTCAATATATTTTTGGGGGGTTGGGGATTTTTCTGTGGGCAAGATTGCCATCACCCTGCGTTCTTGCAAGAGGGATACCCTAATTCCCCCTCAACACACCCCCCCCTGCAAAAAGCCNCTCAAGCCTGGTTTTAAATGTTTCTGTAGCAGTGATTCCTCTAAGGTAGACTGCTTCTGAGCAAAGAAGATTCATTTAGCTCCATAGTTCAGAGGCTGCCAGTTAAGACTGGCACATTCAGGAGCTTCATTCAGTCTGTCCAGAAGTCCAGAAATACCATCTTGACTAGCACAAAGCTTGAAATATGTTTGTCTGCAATTTTTTT